>OY728581.1:11868766-12173766 GCA_963422195.1 Carabus problematicus | reverse complement strand
ACAGACAGACAGACAGACAGACAGACAGACAGACAGACAGACAGACAGACAGACAGACAGACAGACAGACAGACAGACAGACAGACAGACAGACAGACCTCAAAACGTGAATTTCTATCAAAATCTCGCAATCGAAATTTTTCTTGATTCCTATACTTTCCTTGTACTATGTATAAGAAAGTAAAAATTGGGAATGTTCTTTTCCGTTTCCTCACATCTTGTGTTGAGGCAAAAATACCATGTTGAAACTCTACTACCGCTCGTTACCATGTACCATATTTCAAATGTAATTGTTACTTATACTACCAGACTTGAGGTCAGTACATTTTTGTTTTGTATACATACACTGTTACTTGATAGTTGACATTACTTGTTCATTGTTGTGTTGTATAGCTTTTTGATGTAGCACATTGTAACAGATTTATTTGTTTTTTAATTCAGCTCTGAGGATGACAATAAATTTTGTCGAAACGTTAGCTACATAAGTCTGAAGTGTTTTTCTGACTCCTGTCCAAATTCCGACAAAATTCACATTATATTCTACATTGGACACGATTGTTTTCATTAGTGATATAGTTTTCTAATTTATAATTATTAATTATACAATTTTTATTTGATTTAAATCTATACACTCCTCTGATCTTTTTATGTTTTACATACTCAGAACATTTAATATCCAAATTTCTTTCATTTTTGCTTACGATAATAATAATGTTTGAATTTTCAATTTTTTTGACAATAAAACCTTCAATAATCTTATGATATTTACATCATTGTTCGTATGTTTATTAACAATTTCATTTAAACATTTATTAGCTTCTACATAATTAGTTTTACAATAAAAATTTTGTCTTATCTTATTACAATTGTTAGTTAGCAATAGTTGATCCTTTTCTTGAATTAAAAATTCTTTATTTTCATTTAGCATAAACATTACATTTTTTATTATAATGGGGATTGGGGTTATTTGTAATAATTTCTTTTCAGAATATTTTTCGTATATTGGTATATCTAATAGGTATTCAATTTTACTATTACTTAATTTACAATGGCTTGAAATTTACAAAGTAATTTCCCAAAAATTTATTCCTTAATGGATTTGATTAGTTATTTGTTTTAATTCATCTGTAGATATTATAGAACTATTAATTTTGTTTAAATTACAAAATGTTAAACTAGTCTCAATCTCGGATATGATCTCAAGTAAATTTATTGTTAGTAAAATTAATTGATTAATTATATCTTTAATTATTAAAACGTTTTGCCAATTCATACTTTCTTGTATGAAAGTATCTATCTGTACTATTCGAGATTCTAAGGTTAATTCATTATGTTTAATATTCTCTATTTGTTTATTAAATTTGTTAATCATTTCTTTATTTAATAGAATTGTGTCTAAATTTTGAGTTTGTAATATTTCTTGATTTCTGCTTATTTTTTCAAACAATTTATCATATTTTTCGGCATCTTCGGCATCTAGATTTCCTGTTATTGCTTTTATAATTCCTCCTAGTCCATTAATTAAGCCTCTTTTATTCCTTTTATGCATAAACAGATTATTAATTTTAACAGTTACATACATACATACATACATACATACATAACATCACGCCTTTCCCATTACTGGGGTAGCAGGCCCTTTATTTCCTACAATCACTAAATATATATATATATATATATATATATATATATATATATATATATATATATATATATATATATATATATATATATATATATATATAGAAAACTGCCTTTCATTCCTTATTTTCTAACAATAGCTCGCCAAATACTCCTATCCATACATAACTGTCTCGCCTCGTTAATATCCATACACCTTGTCATACATGCTCTCCTATTATTTCTACTTATAATTTTACGTTCACTCAAAACATTTTCTATCATATTCATCCATTTACTCCTCGGTCTTCCTCGCATTCGTGTTCCTTCAATTTCACCCAAATAAATCTTCTTAGTCAATCTATCATTTGACATTCTTTCCACATGTCCAAACCAACGCAGCTGACTTGAAGCCACTCTTTTCACAACATTTTTACTAATTTCACATTCATCATACACTACTTTATTCCTAATACGGTCTCTTCTAGTCACTCCGCACACTCCTCTCAAAAATCTCATTTGAATCGCAGTTACCCTTTTTTTGATTTCGGTTATCCCATACCCAACATACACATCCATACATCAACGATGGCACAAGTACCAATTTTAACAGTTAATCTATCATAATTAAAATTAAGTATATTAATATATATGTTTCTATTTCATTACGATATATGGTTTTGTTATTAAATTTTATTATAATAGTGTCTTTATATTTTCTTATCTTAAAGTATTCTTCCTCTATATTCTTAATATTATAGCTATAGTATAAATAATATGAGTTTATATATATATATATATATATATATATATATATATATATATATATATATATATATGTTAACAGCACCCAAGTCTAGAATGTTTACTCCAGGGTTGTCGTTGATTAATTCTAATTCTTCGTTTCCTTTTGCACAGGTACATCTGCAACAAGGAGTCGGGGTCTTTTAATCTTGTCAATTTTATGTTTGCCTTTATTAGTTACTTTAATTACGCCTAATTTTGGATTATATTGTTCAATTTCGTGCATTTTGAATAGTGGTTTTTTAAAATTTTGTATCCTTCTTTTTCCTTTTTTGATTAATATTTTATTTGGTAATTCACTTGGTTTGTCTTCTAATTTATTTTGTGTAAGAAATCTTTTGTTCTTTTCTATCTGAATATTTTCTTTAATTGTGCTGTGTAGTAATTTTAACTTGTTTTTGTAATTGTTACATATAATAATCATCTACTGTGTTTCTAATTTCGAAAATATTTTTGTCTTTATCTGCTCCAAATAGTATTTCATTGGGAGTAAATTTAGTGATTGAATTGATAGAATTGTTATAGGCTATTAAAGCAAGATTTAATTTATTTTCAAATTTGGTATTTTCAAATTCTTTATTTTGATTAATTAATCGGAAATGTTCGATTATTGTGGAATGGAACCTCTCAATTAATCCGTTGCTTTTTGGGTTATCGACACAAGTCACCTGCATATTTATTTTGTAAACTTTGAGTAATTCTCTTACAAGGTTATTGTTGAATTCAGTTCCACTGTGATGTCTTATCTTACTTGGTATTTGATATTTACTAAAAGAACTTAATAAATTATCTGTTATATTAATGGCATCTATTGTTTTCATGGGGTAAACTTGTGCGAATTTGGAAAAAGCGTCAATAATTGTTAAATATTTTTTCTTTTCTAATGTAAGTATGTCTATATGTATTATATCGAAAGGATATTTTCTTGTTTCTGTTAAGTTGTCATTTAATTGAAACGGGTTTCGTTCATATTTATTTTGCTGACAAAGTTCACAATTGTTTATGAATTTTTGAATGTCATTGTGTAATTTTGGCCAATAACATTTACGTTTTAATCTCGTGAATGTTTCTAAAATACCTCTATGGTTTGTTTTTCCTAAATGATAGTATGTGATGGTTTCTAATTGATCATCTATTTTTTCTACATCTTCTAACACTTCTTTACACTGTATAAGTCGATATGAATCGTTGGTAAATTTATTTTGCAAAATTTCGTTTACTATCAAAACTATATCTTGTTCTATTAAACAATAATAATTTACTTTAGGTACTAAATAGTCTTTAATAAATTGAAATATTTCTTCTCGTAAGCCATTTTTATTTAGAAAAATTGTTAATCTCTGTTTAGTTTGGCCAAATAATTTATTTAATTCTACTTTCGTTGGATAGTCATGTGTTTTAATTATTTTCTGATTTTTACCGATATTGATGAAAGTTTCTTTGTAAGTAATCCCGTTAAGTTCGTTTTCGTCCGCGGAATTGTTTGTCTCTAAATCTTCGTCATCCATCTGTGCTATCATGCTTTCGTTATCGTTAATAAAAACTTCTGTTTTTAATTCGTGAACTGTTATCTGAATATGGGTATCTTTTAATATTTTGTTAATGGAATTTTCGACAATTTCAAAATTAATTTTGTTTTCTACTTTACCTAATCTATCGCAAATTTTAGGCATATGTATCTCAAAAATATCATTTTGGATGCAATAGTCTCGTAATTTAATTAGACATTTCTCAATGTCGGTTATGTTGGGTTTGGAATAATATTCTAATTTTGTTATTAAATGGAATAATTTATATTTATCAAAAATTGGTTGTATAAAAATATCTCCTTTGTCTTTCCTTTGATTATTTAAATAAATTTTGCTTTGAAATTTTGCATTTATTTGTTCTGCAAATCCTTTACCTAATTTTTTATCTTTAGAGATACAATGTACTATGTTGCATGGTTTTTCAAAAATATCGTTAAATGTTTTTCTTATTTCAAATTTAGGTCTTATTCGTGATAGAGCGTCTGCATTACTATTTAATTTTCCTTTTTTATGTTCTATATCGAAATTATATTCATCAAGTTTTAATTTCCATCTCATTAATTTACTATTAGGATCTTTTAAATTCATTAACCATGTTAGTGGTTGGTGGTCAGTTCTAATTTTGAATTTTATACCATACAAATAGGGTCTAAAGTATTTTGTTGCCCATACGATTGCTAATAACTCTTTTTCGGTTGTACTATAATTAATTTCATGTGTATTTAATGTCCTGCTAGCATATGCTATTGGTAAATCTTTGCCATTTATATTTTGACTTAATACTGCGCCTAAAGCATTTTTGCTGGCGTCGGTAGTTAAAATGAATTGTTTCGCAAAATCAGGATATTGTAGCATTGGTGCATTAATTAATAATATTTTACTATGTTCAAATGATTCTATATACTCTTTGTCTTCTATGTTTATTTTATTTCCTTTTTTTAAACATTTAGTCATGGGTTTTGTCAATTTGGAAAAATCGGGAATAAATTTACGGTAATATCCTAATAATCCTAAATACGTTTTAATTTCTTTAGTAGTTTTTGGGATAGGAAAGTTTCTAACAGCTTGAATTTTCGTAGGGTTAGGTTTAACACCTTCTTGTGAAACAATATGACCTAAATAAGCTACTTCTTTTCTTAAAAATTCTGATTTGTCAATTTGAATTTTCAAATTACATTCTTTCAATTTAGCAAATATTTTTCTAATGTTTTCGATATGTTCTTGTAATGAAGTTCCAAGAATTATTATATCATCTAAATACACCAAACATATTTTATTTATAAAATCCCGTAATGCGAAATTCATTAAACGTTGAAACGTAGCTGGGGTATTTTTCAATCCAAATGGCATTCTAAGGAATTCATAATGTCCTTTATCAGTATTAAATGCTGTTTTGGGGATACTGTTTTCATGCTTTTGTAATTGATGGAAACCTGAAGCTAAATCTAAAGTTGTGAAATAATTATTTTTGCCTAATTTATCCAATAACTCGGTAATATTAGGTATGGGGAATTTGTCGTCAATAGATTTAGAATTTAGTTTACGATAATCTATAACCATTCTAAATTTTCGTTTTCCTGATGCATCTAATTTTTTTGGGACCATCCAAACAGGAGAGGACCAAGGGGAATGCGATTCTTGACTTATTTTTTCTTTTAAAAGTTTATCTATTTGATTATTGATTTCTTCTTTGTAACATTCTGGGTGACGATAAGATTTTGTGTAAACTGGTATTTCGTCTGTTGTCTTGATTTCGTGTTCTGTAACACTTGTGTGTGATAAATTTTGGTTTTGTTTGGGAAAAATTGATTCGTATTCTTTAATAATTTTGAATAATTCATATTTTTTTTCTGTATTTAAACGATCTGTTCTAATTTCAATTTTGTCATTGTTCTGTATATTTATATTATTTTTTGAATCGAAATATTCAAGTTTATAATGTTTGTTTAAAAGTGTAATGTAATTTTTCGCAAAGTTATTACTGATTTCCAAATCTACTAAAGCAGGTATACCCAACAAAACATTAAATTGTTTATGAAAGTTATGTAGATAGCAATTAATATCTGTTTTTTCAATTTTTAAAATAACATATTCGTGTCCTGTGTGTTTGCCAGTAGCTGTTGTGAATGTGAATTTTTCGTTATAAATTTTAAATTTATTTTTATTATTGTAAACATAGTTTTTACTAATTAAATTGATTGATAAACCTGAGTCTAATAATATTAAATAATCACGTACTTCCATGAATGGTAACTTAGAATTACATATTATGTTTACTATTTCTCCTCTATATCTATTTGGCCTTCCTCTAAAAAAGAATCATTGTAAATTTCAACATTTTCTGCTTCATTATGATTAAATTCTACATTTTCAGTATTTTGTGAAAGTTCGACATTATCGCTATCATTTGTTGGTTGAAATTCGGTATTATTAAGTTCTTCAAAAACATAATTTGGTTGCCTATTATTCTGCTGTGTGAAATAATTATTCGATTGGTTGGTATGTCTTTGTGGTTGCCAAGTTTGTCTAGTCTGAGTAGACATGCGTGTTGGTTTTATTCCTTGTGCATTTTTAATTTGCATTCGGGGTGCAAAGTTTCGAATTGGTTGTTGGGTGGTTTTAAAATTAATTGGACCCGTAGGGAAGTTATTTGTAGGCAATTGTTTCTGTGTAGTGTTTTGATTAGTGAATGTAGGTTTAGGTGAAAATTGGATGTTTTTAAGTATTGAAAGTCATTTTGTAATAGAGTTTCAATTCCAATTATATTTTCTGACTTTCGGGTGGCTAAACTATTTCTGTAAGGGTCTCCTATACTAGATATAAAATTATTTACTATTAATTTTTCAGTGAATTTAATAATAATCGTTCTTTCGTCGGCATTATTTTCTTCTATGCTTAAGCGTGATTTAAAAGCAGAGAATTTTTCTTTAGTAATCTCGAGTAGTTTGTATGGGTTTTTATTGTTTACTTTTAATAACTCGTTAATTATGGTTGTGGAATTAGTTCTGTCTTTAAAATTTTGAATCAAGCGTTCCTTGAGATCATTCCAATTATTAATTTCTAAATCTTTTATGCTATCTAAAGCTTTATCAGTTATCTTACTTTTAATATTTATAAATGAAATTGTTTTGTCAAAATCGTCGAGAGATGGATTTAATGTTCCAAATAAATTTTGAACCATATTGACAGCATTTATGAAAATGCTAAATTTGTTTGCATCCCCATTATAAGTCGGCACTGACTTAAGAGCAAAATAAATTTTACTTGTACGTTCAGCCATTGCTAACGTATTTGAATATAATTACAGTGATTTGGCTTTTTCGTTAATATGTAATTTATTATGACTTACAGTAAAATTATGTAGACTGCTGTGTTTGGGATTGCGATTTTCATTTGGTGACCTCTGCAATGATCTGCTTCTGCTGCCCTGTTGGTCACGGTGCTGGTACTCGCTTTGCGGACTCTTTGTGAACCGGGATTAGTAGCTCGGAGTTGTAGAAATTTGAAGTTGTGAATGACCTTGGCACTAGCTGATCGCTGGCTCTGGAGGGTATTCTTGGTGTTGTTTGGAGTTGTGGATGACCTTGGCACTAGCTGTTTACTGGCTCTGCAGGTTCTTGGTATTGTTTACACTCAGAATCAACGTTGAAACGACCGTGTCTTTGTTTAAACGAATTTGTCACTTGTAGGTGATTTCGACAATAACACGTTTCTGATTATCCGCACGACTGCGCCAGTTATGTAATTTAACTCGATTTATTTGTTTTTAAAAACATTTATTTATCTTCAATATGGAGAATACAATTATAACATGAACTACCTTCACAGGATTACAGATCAGAAGTGAATCTCTCTCATTCACAAAGGAATATATCTATTTTATGCCGTTTCAGCATAGTTCGGAGAACTGGATGATAAGTGAGTTTATCATTGTGGATTTTGTGAAGTCACGCAAATACTGATGGCTATAACTTGTACATTCGCTTACAGTTACGACCGCCCTAACCACAGGGGCGCCAGCCATTTTGTGGTGCAATTTTGCTTGCTAAAAAAAAACCTCATCCGAAGAATATTAGAAAAGCCGAATAAATGTATGGGCTCTTTTCTTATGAAAAGGGGCGCATTATTGTTAGTAGCTCATGGGCGCCAAATATCTTAGGACGGCCCTGCTCACAGTGAAACAAATTCCTGGTCCCTTCAAGTTCACTATAAGCCTATTACAATGTAATATAATATAGTATATGAAAGTAGTATTGGCATTTTGATACTATGGATCCGTATTAGCATTCATTACATTTTAAATATGAAACGTAATTACAATCAAGAGGTCTTTACATTTGATATGATTGATGCAAGTGCATGTTACATCAATCGAACTTAAAATCATTCTACGCTCCATATGTTTCATGAAATGCTCTTCATGGAGTCTTGTGCATGCAAAAGGACGATTACAACAGGTCAATCACATAATTGAATCTATTCCAACTTAGAACTACTTAATCTTTCTCCTTCCTCTTTCTCTCTCGCTGGTTCACGCTATCACGCTGTCTAATATTCTCTGCTTTTGCTCTTAACCCTTACATCAACATGCTCAGATGGCGACAATGGTAAGTACATTATGACAAGTATCGACTCTGCACAAGACTCCCATGTCACATATCTAATACCAACACCGTATCTCCATTGTGTAGAACAGTGGTTCTTAAAGTGGGGGGCGCGACCCCCAAGTGGGACGATAAATATTTTTTAGGGGTCGCAGAATATTTGGCGAGTGATCCATTATTGCAACTAAACAAATAAATCTGGTAATAATAAAAACAACTAGTAATTCATTTTAATTAAACAAAAGAAATTATCTACTGGATTTTAGTCCCCTCCAACATTTTTCTGCGCACACGGTTCGGGGGGTCCTTCGGAATTTTCAATTGTGAATAGGGGTCGCGCGACCAAAAAGTTTAAGAAACACTGGTGTAGAATACCATACATAACAAAAATCACTACAAATTGCAATGTACGTTAGGATTCTTTCCATTTATATCTGTGTCCGTTGATCATTGTATTGAATTAAAAATCTGTCATTTTTTATTAGATGATTATTAAGAGAACCATTAGTGCCTGTTTGTAGTGAGGTAGAAACGAATGAAAACGGATTGGTTTCATTTATAAAGTTGATTAAAAATGTAACATTTTGAATTTTGAGATAGATACTGCTACTCACAAGATTATACTACAAGCCCTACTATATTTTCTAGTATAATTCATACTGTTGCTTTGATAATACTATGAGAAGGAAGAAGTCTCCATTAATAATTTTTTTGCTGGGTTTCCAAGACCAGGTTTTGGTGAAAACTGTTTCGGACCCACATAATTTATATATGAAACAAATGAGTGAAATCATATCTTTTCGGCCTATAAATGTGCAACTTTGTCTATTTTAACTGACTTTGTATCACTTATAGATTCCGAGATACCTGTTGTGGCACGTTTAAAATAGACATCGGTATATATATATATATATATATATATATATATATATATATATATATATATATATATATATATATATATACCGGGTGAGTTTTTTAACCTGAGACTTTCAAATATCTCGAAGAATAGGCACTCTACGAAAAAACGTAAATTATCCAAATTTAATCATTCTGGGGGGAAAATACATTAGTGCAAAAAATAGTCCCCCACCCCTCTCTTTGTGGGAGGGGCGGGGGTAACTTTGAATCTAAAATAGGAACCCCAATTTTTTATTGCATATATATATATATATATATATATATATATATATATATATATATGTATTTATATAAATTATTACAATAATCATATATAAATTGTTACAATAAATATATATATATATATTTATTGTAAGAATAATAATGATTATTGTAATAATATATATATATATATATATATATATATATATATATATATATATATTGTATATATAAATCATAACACTCAGTAAATATCGTCACTTTCAAAATTGTTTTTAAAGAATTTTATAAGATCATAGAATAAAAAATCTGGTGTGGTCACCACACTACTTTCTTATACTCAATTTAAATTGGCAATCACAATTTTGTCATTATCTAGTGAGCCATGCAATATTTTCAAAATATGAAATCGCCATTAACATCGGCCCATAAATGTGCAACTTTTGTCTAATTTAACCGACCTTTTATCTCTTATAGTTTCCGAGATAGTGGCCCGTTTAAATAGGACACCCTGTATATATATATATATATATATATATATATATATATATGTACAGGATGACCAGGATGTCCTTGATGGCAGCAGTTGAGATTGGTTGATTAGATTGCTCTTCCTTGTTGTCAGATGAAACTTCCCTTTGAGCTTCATCATGTTGCTGGACCAGAAGTGCTTGGAGCTCTTCAGTTGTCTGCTCTTCTTGGTGTTCTTCATTAAGCTCTTCCACATCCTCCTCCTCCTCTACCTCCAATTCCAACTTTCGAGTCACTGTGATGATGTTCTTCACCACTCCTATGCCATCAACTGCTTCTTTTTGGGTCCAAGAAGGAACAAGTTTTAGTATCAGCTATGTGCGACTTTCGAAGTTCGGGCGACTTCGTGATACGCAGTGCGTTCGAGCGGCAAGATGAATTCGATGCAGTTCGTTGTGTGAAGCGAGGTTCGTTGTGTGAGTCGCGTAATGGACGAACAGAAAGTTCGTTGTGCGCAGCGTTCGTTATGTGAGGCGTTCGTTATGCGAGGCATCACTGTATATATTTGAGTTGGTTCGATTGCCATGCCCTTAGCGTGTACTTTGTTAAGTTGTTTCTCTTTGTCTTAGCTTAATAAGAAGGCTGTTAATATCTCTAGAACTAATATTTTGTGTATTATCTTTTTCTTATTTTTGTGCGGCAGGGGCAGGATCGAATTCTATGTAACAGGCTTGCCTGACTAGGGACATAGGCACTGACAGGCCACCCCGGCTGCAGCCGGCGGGATACGCTGTCTACATTATCTGGAGCGTAAGAAGGAGTTGGAAAAGGAAGGACCTAACCCTGGGGGCGCCAGGGCGCTGTAAATCCTGGTCACTGATCTAACAGCGGGAAGCGCTTGCATTCTCCTACCAGTCGCCCACATCGTCGAGCCCCGCAGAGGACTGTAGTCGTGAGTGGACCTGTCGGTGAAGAAGACGTCTAGCTAACCTCCCTCCTGTTGTTGTCCCGGACGGGCGTGAGAATCCGATAAGTAGATAAGCCTACGGTGGAGGCCCTGCCACTCCACTTAAGCACCTGTGGCCTTAAGGCAGGTGGCGCCCAAAATATTTGTTGGGAATTAAAGCTAAGTACAAGTTTATGTTTTCTTTTCTTTTGTACAAGTTGTTTGTATTAACCATATTGGTTGTTGTTTATTTAAAAGGGGATCAAATTACATTATTTAAATCCAACAGCTGCTCTGATTTATTTTGTTTGCGAATCCATGACTGCTCTATCCCCTACCGCTTACTGAGCCAGCTAGGCGTGTGTAAAAGTACGTCATGGACTGGTAAAATTCAAACGGGTCGGGCAAATTTATAATTAATTCGTTTCATTCAAAAATAGGATACTATTTCACTTGCTTTGTTATAGTTCATTATTATAATGATAAATAAAATAATATGGGAGTAATATTTACTTTGTTTTTTAATCACAATATTTACTAAATGTAAATGGTTTCGTACACACATTGTGACATCGTCAGGCTAACAAAAAACCTATAAACAAGTAAAGCAACATTTGAACAAATATTTACCAAACCTTCTATAACAATAAATATTTAAAAAATCTAAATAATGTTAAGTTAAAAATAAATCAATTAATATTGTGTAAAATAATATTACTATTTCATTTTAAATTGTTACATGAAATTTTATGTCTATTTGTTTATTTAATAGTGTAAATTTCTTATTTAAATGTTTAAACATTTCAATTGCTTTTCAAATGTTGATCAATTCCTTCGTTTCACGTATCCGGATAACATAACTTCAAGAGGTCTAACCTGTAACTGCTACACAGCTGATCTAAGTACGCTCACACGGGAGCACCTCGTGCTTGACAATACTCATGCTCAAGGAGGAATAGACGTCAGTACGGGGCAGGGGAAAAATCTGTCATGGCTGATCATAGAGGTATAACTATCTCCATGCCGCTAGTTGGCTGTGGCGCTACTTTCTACAGTTTTCAATAAAATTTCGAAATTCAAAATACTATTTAAAAAAAAATACATAAAATTCGATAAAAGTGTTTATTTTCACACATATTTGGTACAATATGTATATACATGACAGAATTAATTTGTTATATTCCGACATTGCACCATATTGGCAGATAACGTAAATATAATGTAATACAATGTAATACTTAAAAAGTAACACATAGTTTAACGTTGTCTGACACCACAATAAGTACTCTTATTTATGAATTGTTTTAAAAACTAAAACTTTTTCAAAATATTCAAATTTCAAATAACAGTTGTCGAAAACAATATGCCAAATAAAAAATGTATCGCAGAGCAAATTACTAAAATCGCATCTGCATTATAACATTAATATTAACGCAGGTGAGGATCCTTAAAGATTTTGCGAATGATTATAACAATTCTTACGACATGCAGAAAATGTTCTTGGAAATGCCGCATCTGGTTTCAATTTCTCTGTGTATCTCGTCGGGCAGTCGCCTGCGGGGGAAGGAGTGTAAACTACCCTTGGCGACCTACGTATGGTTAATTTTAAAACCCGGTAAAAAACAATAAAAAAAGGTTTGTTACAAAAATAGACGTATGCAAAATAAACATTTAATGTGTTCTGTATGGGGCGGGCGATTGTTACATTTTGATGATTTCATTACATTAACCTATTACATGTTATCTAATGATTTAGTAATATTAAAAGTATTTTTTTAATATATATATTTATGTATTACACTACGTGCGTACATACCTTTAGTTTTTCACAAATACAGATTTAGAGTATCTCTTAACGAAGCGTCTAGTGCTACGTTTTCGATTAAATGTTCTGTGGACAGGACCATGGACCATCTAACCAAAGATTCAACTAACATAAACAATTTGAAATTTTGTTTGAAACTAGGTCATTAAACACGTACAACCTTGACCGCCGGTGTATATAAATACACTCGGTCACAAAGTTGAAACTTGTTCGGTCTCATCTTTCTGTTAAATGTCTTGTGTATGCCGTCAGTATTTCGGTCTAGGCGTTCTCTAGCTAATTTATGCGTGATATGCATCCGCTGCATAAATTCGGCTACGTAATTTGTATCGGTATCATATCGCGTTCTCATAGGTCGAAGTATTTCGTCAAATGGTAACTCAATGTCTCGTCCATACAATCAGAAAAACGGACTATCACCTACTGTAGAGTGTAACGTACTGCAATATGCAGACACAGCAAAAGGGAGCCATTCGTCCCAGTCACGGTGTTTCGTGTTTATGTAATGTGATAGCATATCTTTCAAAGTGCGATGTGAGCGTTCTAAGTGTCCGTTGGTCTGTGGTCTGTAGGGCAAGAGTCTAGTCATCAGACCGTTTCATTTTCGAAGATACACGATGTGTGTTTACGAAATAATACGACGTGATACGAGCATGCCTGTTCTTAGTTCGTAACGTTGTGCTAAAGTTGTGAGCAATACATTTGCTGTTAGTGCAATTTATAGATTTGGTTATTTTACCCTACCCTACTTAATAATACACTCCTATCCTACCCGCCGGCTAACCTATCCTAGCCTACCCTACCCTACCCAACTCCAAATGTAATATTAATTAATGTGGTTCCACGACTTCCCGATTACGCACATTTCGGACCTACTTGTTCGTGCGAGTTCGGAAATATAAATTGGTCTGACGACTAGACGAAAGTCTTTTCCATGCCTCCATGACCAGATAGGGGTGAATCGTGACAAGCTTGCATAACGCTAGTTCGGATGTTCTTTGGTATAACTAGTCGGTCCTGATACCGCTCGTCTTCGGTTTTCCGAAATAATAATCCGTTATCATCTAAGTAAAAGACGGATGGACCGTCCGACTGTATTGAATCTACGAATTTTTGGATTACTGGATCTTCGCGCAGGGATTGTTAATTAATGAAAATTAATTTGATGAAAAATTAATACATAATTTCATACCCAAATATGTGGATAGATTCTGTGACACTCATGCTAGCTTTGTTTGCCATGTCATCCCTATATTAATTTCTTTAAATTTCACTACACACAGGATTAGCCCAATTAAAGGACAGGAACGATTACAAGGTTACATAAACAATAATTAAACAAAACCATGTCTAGCTATAGTAGAGCATAGTGCCTGGTTATATCGTATAAACAGAAATAAAGAACATGTGAAATTGCATAAAAAAAAAAACATAATATATGATAATGGAACGATACAAATAATTATGTAATCATACCTCGTACATGCGCCTCCGTGGCGCAATTGGCTAGCGCGTTCGGCTGTTAACCGAAAGGTTGGTGGTTCAAGCCCACCCGGGGGCGAACACCATTTTGAATTCTGCAGTAATTTAATCCCGAAGTTTCAACATAATACCTATTCAGAACAAGTACATGAGCCTACGTGGAGCAATTGGATAGTTCGTACAGCTGTTTACCGAAAGGTTGTTGGTTCGAGCCCACCCGGGGACGAACACAATTTTGAGTTCTGCAGTAAATTAAACCAGACATTTAAAAATATTACATTGTCACACGAGTATATCAGTCACCGAGACGCAAATGGATAGCAAATTTGGCTGTTAACCGATAGGCTGATGGCTCGAGCCCACCTAGAGGTGAACACAAGTTTGAGTTCTGCAGTAACTTAAACCAGAATTTTAGTGGCAGGGATAAATGGTGACCCTGCACAAAAGGCTCTTGGGGTTCAAGCGATCTCGGACGTGGTTGGGTACGGGGAAATTCGAGTTCTGGACCTTCTGACCTGGAAGGATGGTGTTACTATTTGCGGCACCATTCAACCAGCTGATCTAGTTCTTTCTCCATGGCGTTTCATCCTGGGGTAGTGGTGTGTAGTGGTGACGCGTATAGCTTCAACGTGGTACTGTCCTCCTGTGCTCCGGCTGCTGTTGCCGTGCTGGAGATGTCTCTGGTGTGATCTGGAACAGTCATCTCAAGAATCTGAATAGGCGGCTTTTAGGTCGTCGATGTTGGTGTGACATTTTCGATGTCTTTATTAAATACAGAAGATGATACGGTGAAGTTGATCATTTTCTATTCGGTAGTTCGGGAAGCTATCAGTTCGTTGTGCTACACAAGCCAATTGAAGAGTATACCAATCTATTGATGCAGCAGTGATAGTATCCACTTTTTCGGATTTAGTGCTCAACGGTTGCGTGATAGTGCGTCTGCAATGTGGTTTTATGTGACTCAGCTTCATTCTATGTCAACCTTAGACGATAAAATCTATTTCGACACCGGTAATCGAACTTGAGCCTCCTGGGTGTATTCTAGCCACTAGACCATATCGGATATTTGCGTTTAATTTTATCGAAATGATTGTGCATATTGCTCTGAATTATTGGTGTCTTGAATTTGGTGGTAATAAAACCATAATTTTCCGAAACCCGAGATTGAACCGGGGACCTTTAGATCTTCAGTCTAACGCTCTCCCAACTGAGCTATTTCGGCACATATCTAGCAAGCTATTGCGTTGCATCCCACAGAATTACATGTTTTTCTCTTTTGAAATGAATATTTATTGTAATAAAACCTGTTTCCGCCCGGGATCGAACCGGGGACCTTGTGCATGTGAAGCACACGTGATAACCATTATACACGACGAAAACTGATGTATGTATGTATGTAAAAGTCAAACATACATAAAAAACCAGTGCAAATACGGCATATAAAAAATGTTTCCGCCCGGGATCGACCCGGGGACCATCCGCGTGTTAGGCGGATGTGATAACTACTACACCACGGAAACTTGTTATCTGTTAGAAATATGTAGTTTACTTTCACCGAAGAGTTTATAAATGCAACGTGACTATATAAACTTTAACGATTAACCATATAATAGACTGTATAAAATTTATTCTAAAACCAAAATAAACATCAAAATGTGTGGTTCCATAGTGTAGTGATTATCACGTCTGCTTTACACGCAGAAGGTCTCTGGTTCGACCCCGGATGGAACCAGGCTGTCTCGTTTTGCTTGAAGAATGAAGAAGAAACAATAAAATAAAAATACCTACCTGACTGTGTTACACCGGCTCGTTAGTCTAGGAGTATGATTCTCGCTTCGGGTGCGAGAGGTCCCGAGTTCAAATCCCGGACGAGCCCAGTATGGTCTTCGATTTTAATAAGAAAACCTGTAATTTGGGAAGATTCGGACACTGAAATGAATCAATGAAATGAAGATTACATTTACTTGCTTTGCGTTCGGTGCATAGCGCGCCGTAGACAACGCAAATTGCCGACAAAGCAAAATGTCGACAATCCAGATCCACGTTGAGGCAAAATGTAGAAATTACCCCCACCATTGGTGCAATTCGCCGACGATCACAGATGGTTCAAAATGTCGACAACCGATGTTACACAACTAAAATTATAAATATTACAAGCATAGTTCACTATTTTTACCACAGATGCCACTAGAATGAATTAAATTAATTTAATTGACATATCACAGCTGAAATAAAGATAAAAGGAAATATTTGTGTGCAATATATATTTATATGATTTAAAATTGGACTATATTATTACTACAAATATTACAAGTATAGTTCACTATTTTCACCACAGATGCCACTACAATGAATTAAATTAATTTAAATGACATATGACAGCTGAAATAAAATTAAAAGGAAATATTTGTTTAATTATTCATTCTAATTTTGGTACCATAAGAAAAGAATAAGTTCCTTTCACAATTATTATGGTAGTATACAATAATGTGTTTGATTACATAATAGAAATGTTTTATTATCCTTCAATACAATATACAATCGTTTAAATTATATTTATTATAATATGTTACATTCGTAAACGAGGAAAATTTGGCTTCATCTTAGTCAGTGTTACAAATGGAATATTTCAATAGTTTATTTAATAATCAGCTGATTACTCTCTTCTATTACATTAGTAAAACTGTCCGGCAAATACCACGTGGAGGTGTGAGCCGTACATTTGCCAGGGAAGGATGGGATTCACAGGATTATTTGAATTTGGAATGAGAAACGGGGAAGATAATAATGTAATATTTATACCTACCTCAGCGTAACATTAAATGTTGGTTTACGTGTCCCATGCCTGGAAAAAAATTCATTTAGTTATTGTTACAAAATATTCTATTATGGTACATAGCGGGTGTAGAATTGATTTATTCAATACAGGAAATACAATGTTCATTTCTTTACTTGTCGATATAGCAAAAGTTTTAATATAAAAATATTATACTGAACCATAAACTGCGACTATTAAGGTATTAATAACATGGTATTTCCTATTTTGCATAATTCATTTCTACACCCGGTATATATAGGTATTATTATAATTCTCTATGTATTTAGTTCTTCAGAACTGGCCGATAAGATGTTCGTTGTAGTCTTGTGTCCATAATTGCTTCCGTTTGAGCGTGTATTTTTCTACACAAGAACAATTGATTTATAAATATATTACAACCGGAGAAATTAAGTTACCAATATGAAAGTGTTAAATGTTTTACTCGTTCCCAATATTACCACACCAAGTACAGCGCCGTATCCTCCTGCAGACGTTGGATCATTGGTTGTTCTAGACAAGAATAAATGAATTATACGTATGTTGTAATCATAGAGATTACAGTGTATAGACATTACCAATATAAAAATATTATATGCTTTGCCCTCTCGTTCCCTACATAAATATTCGCAGTGGTCGTTGCGTGATCCTAGTGCGGCATTGAGGACATCTAGTGGACGGCACATCGTCGAAATCTCCTGCTGAGACTCGATAATTTCGTATACATCCGTCACATAGGCATAGATGGCGACAGTCTAAAAAGACATGGGTCCTGCGGTTGGATAGACACGCAACACATGCCACTTCCTGTGGTATTTCATTTCCTAAAATATAGAATAATTGTATATAGAAAATTGGTAATAGTTGATTTATAATTTATTTCTTAAAGTTGCAATACTTTACCAGCATCTGTCTCTACTGGCATATTGACCACTGCCATATTTTCCTCGGGTACTCGGGCTAGTACACCATCCCCAATGGGTGCTTGTTCTTCATCAACTACAAAATAAATTGTGCAATATCATATGTATTAAAAGCAAATGTTTGTATTACCTTGCTCTGTTGACAAGAGATTTTGTAATCCATCTACTGAATGGCTCATGTAGATTAAAAATCTTCGGACGTCGCCAGTATCCGTTAACAGTTCCTGAGCACGTTGGATTCGTTGGTCAAAATGTATGTATCGCAGGCGACGGCGTCTTGGTAGCACATGTCCCGCATCCAATCGCTCCAAATCAATGGCTTTTCCGTGCTCCATCATTTGGAGTTTCTCAGTGAGTACCCATATATTTGGATGCGGGCGGGATACAAGTCTGAAATTTGTCAAGTTTATTAATATTAAATCAAGCAATAGTTTATAGAATACAAACCTATAAAGATCCCGATGGAAGGACTCTACCAAATTATTAGTTCTATGCGTTTGTCGATGCACACTAATACGTAATGGCAACCATTGTCGTCGCACGTAAACGAAAAATTGCCTTAAATGTTCGTTTACACCTGGCATTCTCTCTAGAATTTCTATTCCAGGCAGTATTTGTTCCTCCGGAAGCAGTGGAAGAACCATAGTCATTTTGACCAACTTCTTTGTCTCCTGGTTGGTCTGGAGACCTAGTGCTCGAGATTTCTTGAACAGAGCCTTTGTGTAATGAAACCAGCATCCCCGTAGTCTGGTTTCCGGAAACACTGTAACAGCTGCCACTCTCAAAGCTGTCTCATAGTCGCTCATAATGGTATCGATACGTATACCGGGCAAACATGTATCCTTTACATAGGATAATATCTTCTCGTACAAATGCCTTGTTTTCCTAGTCATTAATGCGTAAATGACGGGAAAGGCCTGCAACATCATAAACATTTAAAACAAATGTCATTCTTAATTAACAAATTGTAAAAAAATAACTTGCCATATCCATGTACACCATGTGAATTGTAAATAATTGGTAAATGTTTGCCGTTCTGGGTACTACTTTAAATGTGGCGTCCATATGAGCTGTCATGTTTCCTGATCCTCTAACATGTCGCAAACATGTTTCGGAACCAAAGATGATCGCCTCGGATTCATCATCGGCTTGTACATACGTTCTGAAGAACGCATTATTAGCCGGGCTCAAGTCACTGCCATATCGTACACTCCACCTGATTTAAAACATATATATATATATATATATATATATATATATATATATATATATATCATTGTCAATACGTATAACAATAACATATGTATGTATACCTTATGTTCGTTATAGTATCTCGGTATTCGAGAAGCGTAGCTGGTAATGGTGGTGTTCCCAGACGCCTGCTTCTCGCCATTGTCGATTTGATGCTGTTGTACCCTCCTGTATTCCTTGCAGCATTCGGAAATCGGCGTTCCTCCTCACGGAAAATATCGTGGAGCCTGGTGTTTTCCTGGGCTGATCGACGACGTAGACTTGCCATGAACCTCGCTTGTTCCACTTCTAAATCATCGGGCTGATGATTATGCTCATGGTACTTATAACTCTGCCATCGTCATGAATTGTACACCGAGCCATGCACGTATGGCGAAGACGACATAACAAATATTTAACATTGTTACGTGCTTTATTAACAGTGTACATATAATTTCGTCCATCAACATACACAACGGAATTGCCACGATATCCATCCAACCGTTCCATGTTCACCACTGAAAATAACTTTATTTAATGAATTTAACACAGTTTTGTATATCACAATAATAAAATTAATATAACTATACCTTACTAAAACGGAAATACAACTGTAAAATGTATATATAACAATACAATATCTCTAAATATCAGAAAGCAAATACTAAAAACGTTCTCTACTGATGCAAATACTCCGAAGAGATGTGCATAACATAAACTCTGCAAGCAAAGTGAATCGAAACAGTGCTGCTCTTTTGGTAGAGTAGTAGAAAACATATAGGTTTGTCAATCAAGAACCGTTGATTACTATGTTATTTTCGCGCCAGACATATATTGATTAAAATTCATAATTTAATCCAATTAATCACTCCTTGGATTATCGTTAGTTGCGAAAATATAATATTACATATTGAAAATTATATGTTATTCTCAAAACATATTTCACGAGACGCAAAATAAGTTCAACAGACATAGGAAATATTCTTATGTCTGGCGCGAAAATAACATAGTAATCAACGGTTCTTGATTGACAAACCTATATGTTTTCTACTACTCTACCAAAAGAGCAGCACTGTTTCGATTCACTTTGCTTGCAGAGTTTATGTTATGCACATCTCTTCGGAGTATTTGCATCAGTAGAGAACGTTTTTAGTATTTGCTTTCTGATATTTAGAGATATTGTATTGTTATATATACATTTTACAGTTGTATTTCCGTTTTAGTAAGGTATAGTTATATTAATTTTATTATTGTGATATACAAAACTGTGTTAAATTCATTAAATAAAGTTATTTTCAGTGGTGAACATGGAACGGTTGGATGGATATCGTGGCAATTCCGTTGTGTATGTTGATGGACGAAATTATATGTACACTGTTAATAAAGCACGTAACAATGTTAAATATTTGTTATGTCGTCTTCGCCATACGTGCATGGCTCGGTGTACAATTCATGACGATGGCAGAGTTATAAGTACCATCGAGCATAATCATCAGCCCGATGATTTAGAAGTGGAACAAGCGAGGTTCATGGCAAGTCTACGTCGTCGATCAGCCCAGGAAAACACCAGGCTCCACGATATTTTCCGTGAGGAGGAACGCCGATTTCCGAATGCTGCAAGGAATACAGGAGGGTACAACAGCATCAAATCGACAATGGCGAGAAGCAGGCGTCTGGGAACACCACCATTACCAGCTACGCTTCTCGAATACCGAGATACTATAACGAACATAAGGTATACATACATATGTTATTGTTATACGTATTGACAATGATATATATATATATATATATATATATATATATATATATATATATATATATATATATATGTTTTAAATCAGGTGGAGTGTACGATATGGCAGTGACTTGAGCCCGGCTAATAATGCGTTCTTCAGAACGTATGTACAAGCCGATGATGAATCCGAGGCGATCATCTTTGGTTCCGAAACATGTTTGCGACATGTTAGAGGATCAGGAAACATGACAGCTCATATGGACGCCACATTTAAAGTAGTACCCAGAACGGCAAACATTTACCAATTATTTACAATTCACATGGTGTACATGGATATGGCAAGTTATTTTTTTACAATTTGTTAATTAAGAATGACATTTGTTTTAAATGTTTATGATGTTGCAGGCCTTTCCCGTCATTTACGCATTAATGACTAGGAAAACAAGGCATTTGTACGAGAAGATATTATCCTATGTAAAGGATACATGTTTGCCCGGTATACGTATCGATACCATTATGAGCGACTATGAGACAGCTTTGAGAGTGGCAGCTGTTACAGTGTTTCCGGAAACCAGACTACGGGGATGCTGGTTTCATTACACAAAGGCTCTGTTCAAGAAATCTCGAGCACTAGGTCTCCAGACCAACCAGGAGACAAAGAAGTTGGTCAAAATGACTATGGTTCTTCCACTGCTTCCGGAGGAACAAATACTGCCTGGAATAGAAATTCTAGAGAGAATGCCAGGTGTAAACGAACATTTAAGGCAATTTTTCGTTTACGTGCGACGACAATGGTTGCCATTACGTATTAGTGTGCATCGACAAACGCATAGAACTAATAATTTGGTAGAGTCCTTCCATCGGGATCTTTATAGGTTTGTATTCTATAAACTATTGCTTGATTTAATATTAATAAACTTGACAAATTTCAGACTTGTATCCCGCCCGCATCCAAATATATGGGTACTCACTGAGAAACTCCAAATGATGGAGCACGGAAAAGCCATTGATTTGGAGCGATTGGATGCGGGACATGTGCTACCAAGACGCCGTCGCCTGCGATACATACATTTTGACCAACGAATCCAACGTGCTCAGGAACTGTTAACGGATACTGGCGACGTCCGAAGATTTTTAATCTACATGAGCCATTCAGTAGATGGATTACAAAATCTCTTGTCAACAGAGCAAGGTAATACAAACATTTGCTTTTAATACATATGATATTGCACAATTTATTTTGTAGTTGATGAAGAACAAGCACCCATTGGGGATGGTGTACTAGCCCGAGTACCCGAGGAAAATATGGCAGTGGTCAATGTGCCAGTAGAGACAGATGCTGGTAAAGTATTGCAACTTTAAGAAATAAATTATAAATCAACTATTACCAATTTTCTATATACAATTATTCTATATTTTAGGAAATGAAATACCACAGGAAGTGGCATGTGTTGCGTGTCTATCCAACCGCAGGACCCATGTCTTTTTAGACTGTCGCCATCTATGCCTATGTGACGGATGTATACGAAATTATCGAGTCTCAGCAGGAGATTTCGACGATGTGCCGTCCACTAGATGTCCTCAATGCCGCACTAGGATCACGCAACGACCACTGCGAATATTTATGTAGGGAACGAGAGGGCAAAGCATATAATATTTTTATATTGGTAATGTCTATACACTGTAATCTCTATGATTACAACATACGTATAATTCATTTATTCTTGTCTAGAACAACCAATGATCCAACGTCTGCAGGAGGATACGGCGCTGTACTTGGTGTGGTAATATTGGGAACGAGTAAAACATTTAACACTTTCATATTGGTAACTTAATTTCTCCGGTTGTAATATATTTATAAATCAATTGTTCTTGTGTAGAAAAATACACGCTCAAACGGAAGCAATTATGGACACAAGACTACAACGAACATCTTATCGGCCAGTTCTGAAGAACTAAATACATAGAGAATTATAATAATACCTATATATACCGGGTGTAGAAATGAATTATGCAAAATAGGAAATACCATGTTATTAATACCTTAATAGTCGCAGTTTATGGTTCAGTATAATATTTTTATATTAAAACTTTTGCTATATCGACAAGTAAAGAAATGAACATTGTATTTCCTGTATTGAATAAATCAATTCTACACCCGCTATGTACCATAATAGAATATTTTGTAACAATAACTAAATGAATTTTTTTCCAGGCATGGGACACGTAAACCAACATTTAATGTTACGCTGAGGTAGGTATAAATATTACATTATTATCTTCCCCGTTTCTCATTCCAAATTCAAATAATCCTGTGAATCCCATCCTTCCCTGGCAAATGTACGGCTCACACCTCCACGTGGTATTTGCCGGACAGTTTTACTAATGTAATAGAAGAGAGTAATCAGCTGATTATTAAATAAACTATTGAAATATTCCATTTGTAACACTGACTAAGATGAAGCCAAATTTTCCTCGTTTACGAATGTAACATATTATAATAAATATAATTTAAACGATTGTATATTGTATTGAAGGATAATAAAACATTTCTATTATGTAATCAAACACATTATTGTATACTACCATAATAATTGTGAAAGGAACTTATTCTTTTCTTATGGTACCAAAATTAGAATGAATAATTAAACAAATATTTCCTTTTAATTTTATTTCAGCTGTCATATGTCATTTAAATTAATTTAATTCATTGTAGTGGCATCTGTGGTGAAAATAGTGAACTATACTTGTAATATTTGTAGTAATAATATAGTCCAATTTTAAATCATATAAATATATATTGCACACAAATATTTCCTTTTATCTTTATTTCAGCTGTGATATGTCAATTAAATTAATTTAATTCATTCTAGTGGCATCTGTGGTAAAAATAGTGAACTATGCTTGTAATATTTATAATTTTAGTTGTGTAACATCGGTTGTCGACATTTTGAACCATCTGTGATCGTCGGCGAATTGCACCAATGGTGGGGGTAATTTCTACATTTTGCCTCAACGTGGATCTGGATTGTCGACATTTTGCTTTGTCGGCAATTTGCGTTGTCTACGGCGCGCACCTTACTCCTTTGCGTTTAAGTTACAAGTGTTACCATGTTCAAATTCAATATGAGAACTGTTTTCTTCAATTATGATCGAAACAACGCAGTACACCAGTAATGCCATTGAAGAAGATGTGAAATAAAGAATATATCGGCTCGTTGGTCTAGGGGTATGATTCTCGCTTAGGGTGCGAGAGGTCCCGGGTTCAAATCCCGGACGAGCCCAGTATGGTCTTCGATTTTAATAAGAAAACCTGTAATTTGGGAAGAATCGGACACTGAAATGAATCAATGAAATGAAGATTACATTTACTTGCTTTGCGTTTAAGTTACAAGTGTTACCATGTTCAAATTCAATATGAGAACTATTTTCTTCAATTTTGATCGAAACAACGCAGTACACCAGTAATGCCGCTGAAGAAGATGTGAAATGAAGAATATATCGGCTCGTTGGTCTAGGGGTATGATTCTCGCTTAGGGTGCGAGAGGTCCCGGGTTCAAATCCCGGACGAGCCCAGTATGGTCTTCCATTTTTATATGCAAAACTGTACTCTGGGACTATTCCGCATTGCGGTTAATTTGCAAGTGTTACCGTGTTTCAATCCAATATGAAACTTGTTTTCTTCAATTTTTATCAAAACAACGCAATATACCAGTAATGCCGTTGAAGAAGATGTGAAATGTAGAATATATTAAATCGTTAGTCTAGGGCTATGATTCTCGCCTACGGCGCGAGAGGTCCCCGGTTCTAATTCCGGATGAGCCCTGTTATTTTAATGATAATATTTCAATAACTTGTTCATTAATAATTTCAGTTTCTATAAATTTATATTAAAAACAGTGACAATAACTATAAAATAAATGAGTAAAACGCGATAATCGAGCATAACGCTCAGTAGCAAAGTGTTCGCTCTGTATGTGAAAGGAACCGAGTTCGATCCCCGGCATGTCCAGATTATAATCCAATTACTTAATTAACAATAGTGAAAAATATGTCAATATGAACAAAACATATATACAGAACTTGAGTATTACACGTATATAGGCGCCGTGGCTTAGTTGGTTAAAGCGCCTGTCTAGTAAACAGGAGATCGGGAGTTCGAATCCCCCCGGGGCCTTACAGGACTGAACTTTTAATCAATAATTTCATCTTTCAAATCTTTAAATGAAAACGGTAATTTATTATTTGTTACAACTCCTCGATAGTATAGTGGTCAGTATCCCCGCCTGTCACGTGGGAGACCGGGGTTCGATTCCCCGTTGGGGAGAATAATTTTGGTGGTGTGGATGATAAAAAGAGTAACTTGTTTTAGACCAAATATGGAATTAATAAATTGCATTAAACTTTGATTAACTGAATTGATCAAACTCTTCTATGCACAAGAAACTTAATGGATCCTGCCAGGATTCGAACCTGGAATCTTCTGATCCTTCTTCTTTTAGAATTTGTTTATTGTTCTGCTATTTGTACAATACTATACATCTATAAATACATTTTACACAGAACACACATGACATGATTACAGGTAAGTATATACAATAACAATGTTGCCATTAACGTATTGCTACACTTAAGACTGACACATGAACTTAGGCGCTGCTTATGTACTATAGTGTTAGTAAGGTGCTTACATCTATGTTAGTACGGGGTTTCCTGATCAGGGTCTTACCTCCCTGCTTGCATCTAACTTAACCTAGGTCTTAAGATAACTATATTTATGTGCATGTAACAAAACTTATTCGCTAATTAAACTGTGATTATGTTATAGGAAAACGAAGAAAAACCTATTTTAGTTAATTGTGCTTAACTAACTTATTTGCTAACTTATTCTAACTTTGCCTGGAGTTTATTTACAATGATGATGATGGTATTTACAATGAGTGATGAGTTTATAATTAATTTACTGAGTTTATAACTGTTTATTTTTTGGTTATTGTAGGTAGGATAGTGGGTGCATGGAATTTTAGGGAGGAACGCCTTCGGTGAATAGTGGGAGAGTTTGATAGGGCAGCCGATGTTTGAGTTTGTGTGCGTGTCATTTTTTGTGTTAGTGTGTTATGTTGTATTTGTGTCTTATAAAATTTTTGTGAGATTTGTGTAATGTGCTCGTGAATGTATGGTATTTGTGTAATGTCGTGTAGATCTACGATCCGTTCATATCTGCTTGCGTTATTGATTAGACGCAAGCATTTGTTCTGAAGTCGCTGAAGTGGCTTAAGTGCTGTAGCAGAGGCCGAGCACCATACTGGAGCTGCGTATGTGAGAATGGGGCGGATGATGGCTGTGTAGATGAGTTTTTTGTTTTTTGATGTGAGTGAGCTGTTTTTATTTAGTAATGAATATAATGAATGGATGACGATGTTAGCTTTTTTCACAGCATGAGAAATATGAGGATTGAAGGACAGCCGGGAGTCCAGGTAAACACCAAGATATTTGACCGTGGGAGAGGGGGGCGTTTTGTGTTGCATAAGTTTGAGAGGGGTGAAAATTTTGTTGTTTGTGTACTTGCGAGTGAAGACAATGGTTTCGGTCTTTGTATGATTAATGGATATTTTCCAGGATTTCCAGTAGGGTTGTAGAATATTGAGGTGTATTTGTAGTTGTTTATTGGCAACCTCAGCACTGAACGAGTGGGCATTGATGGCCGTGTCGTCCGCGTAGAGTGCAGTTTTGGTTTTTGGAAAGTCTGGGAGGTCATGGATATACAGTGTAAACAGCCTAGGGCCGAGTACACTGCCTTGGGGGATTTTTGCAAGTATTGGGCGTGCAGTGGAGCGGGTTTGGTTGATGCGTACTTGCAGGGAGCGGCCGTTGAGATAGGAGTTGATGAGTTTAACTAGGATCGGAGGGAATCCTGCTCGTTGCAATTTGCAAATGAGCCCTGTTATCCAGACTTTGTCGAAAGCTTTTTCGATGTCTAACAGGGCCATTGCTGTGACATTGTTTCTGTTGTACTGGGAGGTAATGTCTGTCACTATCCTCGCAACTTGCTGGACTGTGTTATGCTTGGGGCGAAAACCGAATTGGGATGCGGGTATGATGTTCAAGGACTTTTCGAATTTATTGAGGCGGGACAGGATGACTCTCTCTGTGACTTTACTCAGGGTGTTGAGGAGGCTTATTGGTCTGTAACTGGTGGGGAGTTTGTGATTTTTATTTGGTTTGGGGATGGGGATCACTACTGCTTGTTTCCACGCTGTGAGGAAGTATTGGATTTTTATTATGGAATTAATGAGGTAGGTGAGTTGTACGATGGCTTTACGGGGCAGGTTTTTGAGGATGATGTTTGGGATTTTATCAGGACCAGGGGCTTTTTGGTTGGGCAGTTGTTTTAATAATTCCATGATTTCTGAAGGGGATGTTAGAAGTTTAGCAGGGTTTTTCGCTGTTGTGGGAATGGGGTTGTTCAGAAATTGCTGTGTTTCGGTTGTGATGTTTTGTTGGGTTGCGGTTATATCAGGTTCAATGTGATGGATTTGTTCAAAAACTGTTGCTATAGCATCTGCCTTCTGGGCGTCTGTTAGGAGGGTGTCATTGTTGTGTTTGAGAGTGGGGATGAGGCTGAGTGGTTTCTTAAGAGCTCTGGCGAGTTTCCAGAGGGAGTTGTCGTGTGGATTGAGGGCTGCAAGCTTTTGGGACCAGGTTTGGTTGAAGTGATTTTTAATTTCGCTACGAATGTTTTGGGAAAGGATGTTCATGCGCAGGCGGTCGTCAGGATCACGATACCTCTGCCATTGCCTTCGTGTATGGTTTCGTGTTGTGATGAGTTGTGTTATGTGTGTTGGTAGTACATATTTGTTGCGTGGCAGTTTGGTTAGTTTAGTGTGTTTATTCATTGCGTGTGTGATAAGTTGTGTGAATGTGTTTACTTGTGTGTCTATGTCTTGTTCAGTGTTTATGTATGCATTTATAATTAGATGTTGATTGATTGTGTGTCTGAATGCCTTCCAATCTGTGTGTCTAAATGTTCTGTGTGGTATCATTTAGTGTAGTACGTGTGTGTAAGGTGCAGAGGATGGGGTTGTGGTCTGAGTTAAGCTCGTTAAGGGATACAGGATCGGTAATGTTTGATACGTTCTTATTTATTATTATGTCAATGGTAGAAGGGGTTGTGCCATTGGCAGGAAAGTGAGTGGGAGTGGGGGGGTACATGATAATGGCATTATGATTTGAGATGTACGAGTGTAGAGTGTTTCCACTTACATTTGATCTGTTGCAGTTCCAGTGGGTGTGCTTGGCATTGAGATCTCCGACCAGCAGCACTTTACCGCTTGTGTGTAGTAGAGTGTCTATGTCTTGGTGTGTTATGTTGTTGATTGGTCTGTTATATGCTGAAATGATATGTGTGTTGTCAGGGAGTTTGATGCAGACGGATTCAATGGATGAGGGTTGCAGACGAACTCGTGTGTGTGGGATGTCATTTTTTATAATTAGAGCTACTCCACCTGCTGGAGTGTTTGGTATTTGTGTGTGTCTGTCCTGTCTATGTATGGTGAAGCCTTTTATTTTCAGTGTGTCTGTGTGTCTGAGTTTTGTTTCGTTTAATAATAGTATGTGTAATTTGTGTTTGTGTAGGAAGTATTTGAGTTCGTCTATTTTAGAAAGGATTCCGTTGGCGTTCCAGGACGAGATATGGAGTTTATATGTCATAGGATTCTATATTTTGAAGAAAGGATATGAAAGTGGTGGCTTTTTCAACGCTGTTACTACAACTACTTAGTTTAACATTAAGGTCCTTAATTGCTAACAACATGTTATTTAAATTTATCATGCTACTTAGTAATCTGTATTCCGCACTAAGCTGTGTTAGTTGCGCTGCTGTGTCACTTGGGGGTGGCGGAGGTCTGTCCTGGTTGAATTTAGGGACGGGGGGAGCACTGCTATTGTTGCTAGGTCTTAGCGGTGGGAAGTTGTCAAAAGACACGCCGACTGTCTGTTGTGCACTGGTACTAGCCGTCGTTTGTTGCTGTGGCCATGCATTGGTCTTAGGTGGGGGCGCTGGCACGTATTTAGTTTTGGGTGGGGGCTGACGGGCTTCCATGTTGCGCTCACGTTCCCGCAACTTGCGCAGGTAGTGGGGACACTCACTGTAGTTGGCCGGGTGGGGGCCATTACAATTGATACACTTTGCTGGCGTATCAGCTGTTTTTTCACAAGCGCGTGTGATGTGGTCTTCTGCACATTTCAGGCACTTTGGATTGCGATTGCAATTGGCCGTTGCATGTCCCCACTGCTGGCAACGGTGGCATTGAATAATGATGCGCTTATTGTTATATCTTTCCCATTTGATTTTAGTGTAGAAGAGATATTTAACACTTGTCTCCAGATCTTTGAGTTTATGTCTCGCATCAGTTGTGACCATATATAGTGGCCGCACTGTGTTCTTCAGTTTGAAGACTTGTTTAACAATTACTTTGTAGTTCTCGACGAGTTCCTGTATTATCTCTTCCGGGGTGGGGAGTCCATCTAGACCTCTTATAATAAAAGCATGTGTTTTCTCAGCTGGGTCTGTGTACGTGTGGTACTCTAATTTTTCTTCCAAGAATGCTTTCACCAGCCCTTTCTTGTCTGTTTCATTTTCTAGGTACAGGTTTATGTTATTTGCCGTGTATTTGACATGGAAGTCCCCTTTGGTACAACTTTTTATACTATTCACAAACTCTGTGTGGCTTGTGACGACCCCCGCTATAATAATTGGGGCTGGTGCTCGCACGCTTTTTGGATTGGTGGTTGGATGTTGCTCTTCGTTGCATCCATCATCTTTCTGCTGTCGCAGTACTTCAAAGCGGTTGCTGACAGGTGTGATGTTGGTGGGGGAAGCCGGTCGTGTTTGTTGTCGTACCGAGTCGTTTCTGTTCGGTTGTTTGATTCTCGTTTGCGCACCGTCACTGGCAGGCTCTTCTGCCTTTCGTTTTTTATTGTTTGTCATATCTTTGTTTTTTGGCACTATTAAGTGTTTTACGATTGTTTTTTCACTAATTCTATCTGCACTATCACTGTTATTAACCATGTTAACGTCTTTAACACTATTATTTTTGATATTACTATCTACATCACTGTCTTGTTGGTCAGATTGTTGCTTGTTCACTTCTTCATTGTTCATACACTTTGTGTTGCAAGGGCAAAGCCCTTGCTATACACCAAAATTGTTTATAAGTGTTTTATGTATAAATTTTATTTCCACTATACTTATTATATTTTGATTTCTATTTACTTGCATACGCGTGCACTATTTAAGTCACTTCCCGCAAGGCCGTTGCTCCGTATTACGCTTAGTCAACACGTCCAACACAGTCAAACGCTGTACTAAGAGTGGAATCTTCTGATCCGTAGTCAGACGCGTTATCCGTTGCGCCACAGGACCCCATTTTCCAAGCGTAAACTATCAATAAAATTGCAACGGTATCATCTTAAATAAAGTGCATTCAATTAATCATACAATATTAAATTTTACTGTAACTTTGATCGCTGGGTCCCCAACGAATGATATTAATATGGCTAGGGTATCATCATTCATTTTCAGAATATTTTCGGAATATTTTCAAATAACATACAGAAAATGTTACAACATATATAATCAATTCCGATACCGGGAATCGAACCCGAGCCTCCTGGGTGAAAGCCAGGTATCCTAGCCACTAGACCATACCGGATATATATTTTCTTACAAAATTAAGACAAACTATGTATCTGTTCTACTGTCATCTAGACATACTTTATACCTTAAGTTGGGAGTCAATGATCTACTAATCTTCGTTATAATACGTTTTATTTCCAGTATGGTCTAGTGGCTAGGATACCTGGCTCTCACCCAGGAGGCTCGGGTTCAATTACCGGTACCGGAATTATTTTCATTTGGTAGACAAACGAATGTATTGTAAATAACTTAAAAAAAGGGGGAACATCAGGGAGTCGTAAGACGAACTAATTAAAATTTAATTGTACGTAAATGGTCTAGATCAAATATGATTCGGGTCCTTACAATTTGGTGTTGCAGTAACAATGTTACCCCGTATGGTTCATATATATTATTATTTGTTCTATACAATCACATGCGCCCAACGTGGGGCTCGAACCCACGACCCTGAGATTAAGAGTCTCATGCTCTACCGACTGAGCTAGCCGGGCTATAGAAGTACCTAACTATAACATTTCCTCCTATTACACCTTGATGACAGAATTGAAATTCATAATTTGTAATGTGGGAAAGAGATCATTTCCAACCCAAAACAAAGTAACAAAAAATTTCTACTATTTTCTATCCGATTCCAAAATTTCCTACAACTACTTCCAAAGTGATTACTTTTTCGGATAATACTAATTGCCCGGGTATCTCAGTCGGTAGAGCATTGGACTTTTAATCCAAGGGTCCATGGTTCAAGTCCCTGTTCGGGCGAAACGAATATTTAACAGGATCCTATGTGTTGATGAAGTTAGACTATATATTATATTGAGTAACCGCCTAGCGATAGTGTCGCTATTAGAACTCTGGAAATTCAAGTTAGTTACGAAAGTTATCACATCTAAATATAACTATATTTATGTTCTCTGAAGATCAGGCCAAAAGATTGAAAGCATGTTTGGAATAATCTATCATACTTATCAGATCTAGTACCTTAAGATTACCATTTGTGCCGGAATCTTTCATTCTCCTAAACGGTGAAATCTTTGTTACTCAACAACACCGTTCAATATTAGCTTAGTCCTTAGAATTAGAATGATAGAGTTCGAAGTAAATTAGTAATTGTTTTAATTACTAGATTTGGGAGGGGTTCGGGGGGGGGGGGTTATAATTTTCCAACAATGATCTACTAATTTTGGTCGTCTCTTCAAGCAACCATATCGGAAACTCTCTTGTTTATTGCGCTGTTTGTTACCTCTTTCGAAACGCAACGATATTGCAGGACAACTCAATATTAGTTAATTAACTTACATGCCACATCAATGGCGTGGCGTCAAATGAGTGTCGTCCAACTGGTATACATTCGTTCCGTTTTCCTTTGTTTATTTATTTATTCATCTCGTTCATTTTCTGTCCTGCTGAAGACCGATTCCCTTTACCTGTACCAAAATAAACATCAAAATGTGTGGTTCCATAGTGTAGTGGTTATCACGTCTGCTTTACACGCAGAAGGTCTCCGGTTCGACCCCGGCTGGAACCAAGTTGTCTCGTTTTGCTTCAAGAATGAAGAAGAAACAATAAAATAAAAATACCTACCTGACTGTGTTACACCGGCTCGTTGGTCTAGGAGTATGATTCTCGCTTAGGGTGCGAGAGGTCCCGGGTTCAAATCCTGGACGAGCCCAGTATGGTCTTCGATTTTAATAAGAAAACCTGTAATTTGGGAAGATTCGGACACTGAAATGAATCAATGAAATGAAGATTACATTTACTTGCTTTGCGTTTAAGTTACAAGTGTTACCATGTTCAAATTCAATATGAGAACTGTTTTCTTCAATTTTGATCGAAACAACGCAGTACACCAGTAATGCCGTTGAAGAAGATGTGAAATGAAGAATATATCGGCTCGTTGGTCTAGGGGTATGATTCTCGCTTAGGGTGCGAGAGGTTCCGGGTTCAAATCCCGGACGAGCCCAGTATGGTCTTCCATTTTGATATGCAAAACTGTACTCTGGGACTATTCCGCATTGCGTTTAATTTGCAAGTGTTACCGTGTTTCAATCCAATATGAAACTTGTTTTCTTCAATTTTTATCAAAACAACGCAGTATACCAGTAATGCCGTTGAAGAAGATGTGAAATGTAGAATATATTAAACCGTTAGTCTAGGGCTATGATTCTCGCCTACGGCGCGAGAGGTCCCCGGTTCTAATTCCGGATGAGCCCTGTTATTTTAATGATAATATTTCAATAACTTGTTCATTAATATTTTCAGTTTCTGTAAATTTATATTAAAAACAGTGACAATAACTATAAAATAAATGAGTAAAACGCGATAATCGAGCATATCGCTCAGTGGCAAAGTGTTCGCTCTGTATGTGAAAGGAACCGCGTTTGATCCCCGGCATTTCCATATTATAATCCAATTACTTAATTAACAAAAGTGAAAAATATGTCAATATGAACAAAACATATATACAGAACTTGAGTATTACACGTACATATATAGGCGCCGTGGCTTAGTTGGTTAAAGCGCCTGTCTAGTAAACAGGAGATCGGGAGTTCGAATCCCCCCGGGGCCTTACAGGACTGAACTTTTAATCAATAATTTCATCTTTCAAATCTTTAAATGAAAACGGTAATTTATTATTTGTTACAACTCCTCGATAGTATAGTGGTCAGTATCCCCGCCTGTCACGCGGGAGACCGGGGTTCGATTCCCCGTCGGGGAGAATAATTTTGGTGGTGTAGATGATAAAAAGAGTAACTTGTTTTAGACCAAATATGGAATTAATAAATTGCATTAAACTTTGATTAACTGAATTGATCAAACTCTTCTATGCACAAGAAAATTAATCGATCCTGCTAGGATTCGAACCTGAAATCTTCTGATCCGTAGTCAGACGCGTTATCCGTTGCGCCACAGGACCCCATTTTCCACGCGTAAACTATCAATAAAATTGCAACGGTATCATGTTAAATAAAGTGCATTCAATTAATCATAAAATATTAAATTTTACTGTAACTTTGATCGCTGGGTCCCCAACGAATGACATTAATATGGCTAGGGTATCATCATTCATTTTCATAATATTTTCGGAATATTTTCAAATAACATACAGAAAATGTTACAACATATAAAATCAATTCCGATACCGGGAATCGAACCCGAGCCTCCTGGGTGAAAGCCAGGTATCCTAGCCACTAGACCATACCGGATATATATTTTCTTACAAAATTAAGACAAACTATGTATCTGTTCTACTGTCGTCTAGACATACTTTATACCTTAAGTTGGGAGTCAATGATCTACTAATCTTCGTTATAATACGTTGTATTTCCGGTATGGTCTAGTGGCTAGGATACCTGGCTCTCACCCAGGAGGCTCGGGTTCAATTCCCGGTACCGGAATAATTTTCATTTGGTAGACAAACGAATGTATTGTAAATAACTAAAAAAAAGGGGGAACATCAGTGAGTCGTAAGACGAACTAATTAAAATTTAATTGTACGTAAATGGTCTAGATCAAATATGATTCGGGTCCTTACAATTTGGTGTTGCAGTAACAATGTTACCCCGTATGGTTCGTATATATTATTATTTGTTCTATAAAATCACATGCGCCCAACGTGGGGCTCGAACCCACGACCCTGAGATTAAGAGTCTCATGCTCTACCGACTGAGCTAGCCGGGCTATAGAAGTACCTAACTATAACATTTCCTCCTATTACACCTTGATGACAGAATTGAAATTCATAATTAGTATGTGTGGGAAAGAGATCATTTCCAACCCAAAACAAAGTAACAAAAAATTTCTACTATTTTCTATCCGATTCCAAAATTTCCTACATCTACTTCCAAAGTGATTACTTTTTCGGATAATACTAATTGCCCGGGTAGCTCAGTCGGTAGAGCATTGGACTTTTAATCCAAGGGTCCAGGGTTCAAGTCCCTGTTCGGGCGAAACGAATATTTAACAGGATCCTATGTGTTGATGAAGTTAGACTATATATTATATTGAGTAACCGCCTAGCGATAGTGTCGCTATTAGAACTCTGGAAATTCAAGTTAGTTACGAAAGTTATCACATCTAAATATAACTATATTTATGTTCTCTGAAGATCAGGCCAAAAGATTGAAAGCATGTTTGGAATAATCTATCATACTTATCAGATCTAGTACCTTAAGATTACCATTTGTGCCGGAATCTTTCATTCTCCTAAACGGTGAAATCTTTGTTACTCAACAACACCGTTCAATATTAGCTTAGTCCTTAGAATTAGAATGATAGAGTTCGAAGTAAATTAGTAATTGTTTTAATTACTAGATTTGGGAGGGGTTCGGGGGGGGGGGGGGGTTATAATTTTCCAACAATGATCTACTAATTTTGGTCGTCTCTTCAAGCAACCATATCGGAAACTCTCTTGTTTATTGCGCTGTTTGTTACCTCTTTCGAAACGCAACGATATTGCAGGACAACTCAATATTAGTTAATTAACTTACATGCCACATCAATGGCGTGGCGTCAAATGAGTGTCGTCCAACTGGTATACATTCGTTCCGTTTTCCTTTGTTTATTTATTTATTCATCTCGTTCATTTTCTGTCCTGCTGAAGACCGATTCCCTTTACCTGTACCAAAATAAACATCAAAATGTGTGGTTCCATAGTGTAGTGGTTATCACGTCTGCTTTACACGCAGAAGGTCTCCGGTTCGACCCCGGATGGAACCAAGTTGTCTCGTTTTGCTTCAAGAATGAAGAAGAAACAATAAAATAAAAATACCTACCTGACTGTGTTACACCGGCTCGTTGGTCTAGGAGTATGATTCTCGCTTAGGGTGCGAGAGGTCCCGGGTTCAAATCCTGGACGAGCCCAGTATGGTCTTCGATTTTAATAAGAAAACCTGTAATTTGGGAAGATTCGGACACTGAAATGAATCAATGAAATGAAGATTACATTTACTTGCTTTGCGTTTAAGTTACAAGTGTTACCATGTTCAAATTCAATATGAGAACTGTTTTCTTCAATTTTGATCGAAACAACGCAGTACACCAGTAATGCCGTTGAAGAAGATGTGAAATGAAGAATATATCGGCTCGTTGGTCTAGGGGTATGATTCTCGCTTAGGGTGCGAGAGGTTCCGGGTTCAAATCCCGGACGAGCCCAGTATGGTCTTCCATTTTGATATGCAAAACTGTACTCTGGGACTATTCCGCATTGCGTTTAATTTGCAAGTGTTACCGTGTTTCAATCCAATATGAAACTTGTTTTCTTCAATTTTTATCAAAACAACGCAGTATACCAGTAATGCCGTTGAAGAAGATGTGAAATGTAGAATATATTAAACCGTTAGTCTAGGGCTATGATTCTCGCCTACGGCGCGAGAGGTCCCCGGTTCTAATTCCGGATGAGCCCTGTTATTTTAATGATAATATTTCAATAACTTGTTCATTAATAATTTCAGTTTCTGTAAATTTATATTAAAAACAGTGACAATAACTATAAAATAAATGAGTAAAACGCGATAATCGAGCATATCGCTCAGTGGCAAAGTGTTCGCTCTGTATGTGAAAGGAACCGAGTTTGATCCCCGGCATTTCCATATTATAATCCAATTACTTAATTAACAAAAGTGAAAAATATGTCAATATGAACAAAACATATATACAGAACTTGAGTATTACACGTACATATATAGGCGCCGTGGCTTAGTTGGTTAAAGCGCCTGTCTAGTAAACAGGAGATCGGGAGTTCGAATCCCCCCGGGGCCTTACAGGACTGAACTTTTAATCAATAATTTCATCTTTCAAATCTTTAAATGAAAACGGTAATTTATTATTTGTTACAACTCCTCGATAGTATAGTGGTCAGTATCCCCGCCTGTCACGCGGGAGACCGGGGTTCGATTCCCCGTCGGGGAGAATAATTTTGGTGGTGTAGATGATAAAAAGAGTAACTTGTTTTAGACCAAATATGGAATTAATAAATTGCATTAAACTTTGATTAACTGAATTGATCAAACTCTTCTATGCACAAGAAAATTAATCGATCCTGCCAGGATTCGAACCTGAAATCTTCTGATCCGTAGTCAGACGCGTTATCCGTTGCGCCACAGGACCCCATTTTCCAAGCGTAAACTATCAATAAAATTGCAACGGTATCATGTTAAATAAAGTGCATTCAATTAATCATAAAATATTAAATTTTACTGTAACTTTGATCGCTGGGTCCCCAACGAATGACATTAATATGGCTAGGGTATCATCATTCATTTTCATAATATTTTCGGAATATTTTCAAATAACATACAGAAAATGTTACAACATATAAAATCAATTCCGATACCGGGAATCGAACCCGAGCCTCCTGGGTGAAAGCCAGGTATCCTAGCCACTAGACCATACCGGATATATATTTTCTTACAAAATTAAGACAAACTATGTATCTGTTCTACTGTCGTCTAGACATAGTTTATACCTTAAGTTGGGAGCCAATGATCTACTAATCTTCGTTATAATACGTTGTATTTCCGGTATGGTCTAGTGGCTAGGATACCTGGCTCTCACCCAGGAGGCTCGGGTTCAATTCCCGGTACCGGAATAATTTTCATTTGGTAGACAAACGAATGTATTGTAAATAACTAAAAAAAAAGGGGGAACATCAGTGAGTCGTAAGACGAACTAATTAAAATTTAATTGTACGTAAATGGTCTAGATCAAATATGATTCGGGTCCTTACAATTTGGTGTTGCAGTAACAATGTTACCCCGTATGGTTCGTATATATTATTATTTGTTCTATAAAATCACATGCGCCCAACGTGGGGCTCGAACCCACGACCCTGAGATTAAGAGTCTCATGCTCTACCGACTGAGCTAGCCGGGCTATAGAAGTACCTAACTATAACATTTCCTCCTATTACACCTTGATGACAGAATTGAAATTCATAATTAGTATGTGTGGGAAAGAGATCATTTCCAACCCAAAACAAAGTAACAAAAAATTTCTACTATTTTCTATCCGATTCCAAAATTTCCTACATCTACTTCCAAAGTGATTACTTTTTCGGATAATACTAATTGCCCGGGTAGCTCAGTCGGTAGAGCATTGGACTTTTAATCCAAGGGTCCAGGGTTCAAGTCCCTGTTCGGGCGAAACGAATATTTAACAGGATCCTATGTGTTGATGAAGTTAGACTATATATTATATTGAGTAACCGCCTAGCGATAGTGTCGCTATTAGAACTCTAGAAATTCAAGTTAGTTACGAAAGTTATCACATCTAACAAGGGGAGGTCGCCACCGCCGGGACACGGATTTAGCTGAAATTTCTTTTCGAAGTAGCTGTATACCTTTGGTGTTTAGTGGCAAAGTAATAGCGCGCACTATTTTGTCCTTTTCGAGAAAAAGGGCTTTAAAGTTAGCGCATTAAAGATAAAGCATTTATATACCCCTTAAAAATGTGCACTGACAGTTATTACAGCGTTGTCGCGTGGTTATACGTCCTGCTTTACACGCGGTAGCTCAGGGTTCGATTCCCACTGAAATTATGTTTTATTTTTACATTTGAATTATTCTTAATAAATTAAAAACTCTTAAAATTAATAATAAATTTGAGTGAACGTAAAATTATAAGCAGAAATAATAGGAGAGCATGTATGACAAGGTGTATGGATATTAGCGAGGCGAAACAGTTATGTATGGATAGGAGTATTTGGCGAGCTATTGTTAGAAAATAAGGAATATGTATGTATGTATGTAAGTATAAAAATATGTATGTATGCATAAAATATGTATGTTAAATATGTATTAATTTAAATAATGTGTTTTTGCTTAAGATATATTCATTTGTTTTTTATAATCCGTGCATTTGAATTGCCCGTGCATAAGTATCGTTTATAAAGGAGGCCAAGTTTTCACTACGATTCTGCTTCAATTATTTTTATGACGATTACTATTCCAAAAGTTACAAAAAAAAATCCGCAGAAAGAAGAGAGTGATGATTGTAAATTAAATAAATTTATTATTAATTTAAAGAGTTTTTAATTTATTAAGAATAATTCAAATGTAAAAATAAAACATAACTTGAGTGGGAATCGAACCCTGACCTACCGCGTGTAAAGCAGGACGTATAACCACGCGACAACGCTGTAACAACTGTCAGTGCATATTTTTAAGGGGTATATAAATGCTTTATTTTGAATGCGTTAACTTTAAAGCCCTTTTTCTCGAAAAGGACAAAATAGTGCGCGCTATTACTTTGCCACTAAACACCATAGGTGTACAGCTACTTCGAAAAAAAAATTCAGCCAAATCCGTGTACCGGCGGTGGCGACCTCCCCTTGTAAATATAAGTATATTTATGTTCTCTGAAGATCTGGCCAAAACATTGAAAGCATGTTTGGAATAATCTATCATACTTATCAGATCTAGTACCTTAAGATTACCATTTGTGCCGGAATCTTTCATTCTCCTAAACGGTGAAATCTTTGTTACTCAACAACACCGTTCAATATTAGCTTAGTCCTTAGAATTAGAATGATAGAGTTCGAAGTAAATTAGTAATTGTTTTAATTACTAGATTTGGGAGGGGTTCGGGGGGGGGGGGTTATAATTTTCCAACAATGATCTACTAATTTTGGTCGTCTCTTCAAGCAACCATATCGGAAACTCTCTTGTTTATTGCGCTGTTTGTTACCTCTTTCGAAACGCAACGATATTGCAGGACAACTCAATATTAGTTAATTAACTTACATGCCACATCAATGGCGTGGCGTCAAATGAGTGTCGTCCAACTGGTATACATTCGTTCCGTTTTCCTTTGTTTATTTATTTATTCATCTCGTTCATTTTCTGTCCTGCTGAAGACCGATTCCCTTTACCTGTACCAAAATAAACATCAAAATGTGTGGTTCCATAGTGTAGTGGTTATCACGTCTGCTTTACACGCAGAAGGTCTCCGGTTCGACCCCGGCTGGAACCAAGTTGTCTCGTTTTGCTTCAAGAATGAAGAAGAAACAATAAAATAAAAATACCTACCTGACTGTGTTACACCGGCTCGTTGGTCTAGGAGTATGATTCTCGCTTAGGGTGCGAGAGGTCCCGGGTTCAAATCCTGGACGAGCCCAGTATGGTCTTCGATTTTAATAAGAAAACCTGTAATTTGGGAAGATTCGGACACTGAAATGAATCAATGAAATGAAGATTACATTTACTTGCTTTGCGTTTAAGTTACAAGTGTTACCATGTTCAAATTCAATATGAGAACTGTTTTCTTCAATTTTGATCGAAACAACGCAGTACACCAGTAATGCCGTTGAAGAAGATGTGAAATGAAGAATATATCGGCTCGTTGGTCTAGGGGTATGATTCTCGCTTAGGGTGCGAGAGGTTCCGGGTTCAAATCCCGGACGAGCCCAGTATGGTCTTCCATTTTGATATGCAAAACTGTACTCTGGGACTATTCCGCATTGCGTTTAATTTGCAAGTGTTACCGTGTTTCAATCCAATATGAAACTTGTTTTCTTCAATTTTTATCAAAACAACGCAGTATACCAGTAATGCCGTTGAAGAAGATGTGAAATGTAGAATATATTAAACCGTTAGTCTAGGGCTATGATTCTCGCCTACGGCGCGAGAGGTCCCCGGTTCTAATTCCGGATGAGCCCTGTTATTTTAATGATAATATTTCAATAACTTGTTCATTAATAATTTCAGTTTCTGTAAATTTATATTAAAAACAGTGACAATAACTATAAAATAAATGAGTAAAACGCGATAATCGAGCATATCGCTCAGTGGCAAAGTGTTCGCTCTGTATGTGAAAGGAACCTTTTTTATCTCCGGCATTTCCATATTATAATCCAATTACTTAATTAACAAAAGTGAAAAATATGTCAATATGAACAAAACATATATACAGAACTTGAGTATTACACGTACATATATAGGCGCCGTGGCTTAGTTGGTTAAAGCGCCTGTCTAGTAAACAGGAGATCGGGAGTTCGAATCCCCCCGGGGCCTTACAGGACTGAACTTTTAATCAATAATTTCATCTTTCAAATCTTTAAATGAAAACGGTAATTTATTATTTGTTACAACTCCTCGATAGTATAGTGGTCAGTATCCCCGCCTGTCACGCGGGAGACCGGGGTTCGATTCCCCGTCGGGGAGAATAATTTTGGTGGTGTAGATGATAAAAAGAGTAACTTGTTTTAGACCAAATATGGAATTAATAAATTGCATTAAACTTTGATTAACTGAATTGATCAAACTCTTCTATGCACAAGAAAATTAATCGATCCTGCCAGGATTCGAACCTGAAATCTTCTGATCCGTAGTCAGACGCGTTATCCGTTGCGCCACAGGACCCCATTTTCCAAGCGTAAACTATCAATAAAATTGCAACGGTATCATGTTAAATAAAGTGCATTCATTTAATCATGCAATATTAAATTTTACTGTAACTTTGATCGCTGGGTCCCCAACGAATGACATTAATATGGCTAGGGTATCATCATTCATTTTCATAATATTTTCGGAATATTTTCAAATAACATACAGAAAATGTTACAACATATAAAATCAATTCCGATACCGGGAATCGAACCCGAGCCTCCTGGGTGAAAGCCAGGTATCCTAGCCACTAGACCATACCGGATATATATTTTCTTACAAAATTAAGACAAACTATGTATCTGTTCTACTGTCGTCTAGACATACTTTATACCTTAAGTTGGGAGTCAATGATCTACTAATCTTCGTTATAATACGTTGTATTTCCGGTATGGTCTAGTGGCTAGGATACCTGGCTCTCACCCAGGAGGCTCGGGTTCAATTCCCGGTACCGGAATAATTTTCATTTGGTAGACAAACGAATGTATTGTAAATAACTAAAAAAAGGGGGAACATCAGTGAGTCGTAAGACGAACTAATTAAAATTTAATTGTACGTAAATGGTCTAGATCAAATATGATTCGGGTCCTTACAATTTGGTGTTGCAGTAACAATGTTACCCCGTATGGTTCGTACATATTATTATTTGTTCTATAAAATCACATGCGCCCAACGTGGGGCTCGAACCCACGACCCTGAGATTAAGAGTCTCATGCTCTACCGACTGAGCTAGCCGGGCTATAGAAGTACCTAACTATAACATTTCCGCCTATTACACCTTGATGACAGAATTGAAATTCATAATTAGTATGTGTGGGAAAGAGATCATTTCCAACCCAAAACAAAGTAACAAAAAATTTCTACTATTTTCTATCCGATTCCAAAATTTCCTACATCTACTTCCAAAGTGATTACTTTTTCGGATAATACTAATTGCCCGGGTAGCTCAGTCGGTAGAGCATTAGACTTTTAATCCAAGGGTCCAGGGTTCAAGTCCCTGTTCGGGCGAAACGAATATTTAACAGGATCCTATGTGTTGATGAAGTTAGACTATATATTATATTGAGTAACCGCCTAGCGATAGTGTCGCTATTAGAACTCTGGAAATTCAAGTTAGTTACGAAAGTTATCACATCTAACAAGGGGAGGTCGCCACCGCCGGGACACGGATTTAGCTGAAATTTTTTTTCGAAGTAGCTGTATACCTATGGTGTTTAGTGGCAAAGTAATAGCGCGCACTATTTTGTCCTTTTCGAGAAAAAGGGCTTTAAAGTTAGCGCATTAAAGATAAAGCATTTATATACCCCTTAAAAATGTGCACTGACAGTTATTACAGCGTTGTCGCGTGGTTATACGTCCTGCTTTACACGCGGTAGCTCAGGGTTCGATTCCCACTGAAATTATGTTTTATTTTTACATTTGAATTATTCTTAATAAATTAAAAACTCTTAAAATTAATAATAAATTTGAGTGAACGTAAAATTATAAGCAGAAATAATAGGAGAGCATGTATGACAAGGTGTATGGATATTAGCGAGGCGAGACAGTTATGTATGGATAGGAGTATTTGGCGAGCTATTGTTAGAAAATAAGGAATATGTATGTATGTATGTAAGTACAAAAATATGTATGTATGCATAAAATATGTATGTTAAATATGTATTAATTTAAATAATGTGTTTTTGCTTAAGATATATTCATTTGTTTTTTATAATCCGTGCATTTGAATTGCCCGTGCATAAGTATCGTTTATAAAGGAGGCCAAGTTTTCACTACGATTCTGCTTCAATTATTTTTATGACGATTACTATTCCAAAAGTTACAAAAAAAAATCCGCAGAAAGAAGAGAGTGATGATTGTAAATTAAATAAATTTATTATTAATTTAAAGAGTTTTTAATTTATTAAGAATAATTCAAATGTAAAAATAAAACATAACTTGAGTGGGAATCGAACCCTGACCTACCGCGTGTAAAGCAGGACGTATAACCACGCGACAACGCTGTAACAACTGTCAGTGCATATTTTTAAGGGGTATATAAATGCTTTATTTTGAATGCGTTAACTTTAAAGCCCTTTTTCTCGAAAAGGACAAAATAGTGCGCGCTATTACTTTGCCACTAAACACCATAGGTGTACAGCTACTTCGAAAAAAAAATTCAGCCAAATCCGTGTACCGGCGGTGGCGACCTCCCCTTGTAAATATAAGTATATTTATGTTCTCTGAAGATCTGGCCAAAACATTGAAAGCATGTTTGGAATAATCTATCATACTTATCAGATCTAGTACCTTAAGATTACCATTTGTGCCGGAATCTTTCATTCTCCTAAACGGTGAAATCTTTGTTACTCAACAACACCGTTCAATATTAGCTTAGTCCTTAGAATTAGAATGATAGAGTTCGAAGTAAATTAGTAATTGTTTTAATTACTAGATTTGGAAGGGTTCGGGGGGGGGGGTTATAATTTTCCAACAATGATCTACTAATTTTGGTCGTCTCTTCAAGCAACCATATCGGAAACTCTCTTGTTTATTGCGCTGTTTGTTACCTCTTTCGAAACGCAACGATTTTGCAGGACAACTCAATATTAGTTAATTAACTTACATGCCACATCAATGGCGTGGCGTCAAATGAGTGTCGTCCAACTGGTATACATTCGTTCCGTTTTCCTTTGTTTATTTATTTATTCATCTCGTTCATTTTCTGTCCTGCTGAAGACCGATTCCCCTTACCTGTACCAAAATAAACATCAAAATGTGTGGTTCCATAGTGTAGTGGTTATCACGTCTGCTTTACACGCAGAAGGTCTCCGGTTCGACCCCGGATGGAACCAAGTTGTCTCGTTTTGCTTCAAGAATGAAGAAGAAACAATAAAATAAAAATACCTACCTGACTGTGTTACACCGGCTAGTTGGTCAAGGAGTATGATTCTCGCTTAGGGTGCGAGAGGTCCCGGGTTCAAATCCCGGACGAGCCCAGTATGGTCTTCGATTTTAATAAGAAAACCTGTAATTTGGGAAGATTCGGACACTGAAATGAATCAATGAAATGAAGATTACATTTACTTGCTTTGCGTTTAAGTTACAAGTGTTACCATGTTCAAATTCAATATGAGAACTGTTTTCTTCAATTTTGATCGAAACAACGCAGTACACCAGTAATGCCGTTGAAGAAGATGTGAAATGAAGAATATATCGGCTCGTTGGTCTAGGGGTATGATTCTCGCTTAGGGTGCGAGAGGTTCCGGGTTCAAATCCCGGACGAGCCCAGTATGGTCTTCCATTTTGATATGCAAAACTGTACTCTGGGACTATTCCGCATTGCGTTTAATTTGCAAGTGTTACCGTGTTTCAATCCAATATGAAACTTGTTTTCTTCAATTTTTATCAAAACAACGCAGTATACCAGTAATGCCGTTGAAGAAGATGTGAAATGTAGAATATATTAAACCGTTAGTCTAGGGCTATGATTCTCGCCTACGGCGCGAGAGGTCCCCGGTTCTAATTCCGGATGAGCCCTGTTATTTTAATGATAATATTTCAATAACTTGTTCATTAATAATTTCAGTTTCTGTAAATTTATATTAAAATCAGTGACAATAACTATAAAATAAATGAGTAAAACGCGATAATCGAGCATATCGCTCAGTGGCAAAGTGTTCGCTCTGTATGTGAAAGGAACCGAGTTTGATCCCCGGCATTTCCATATTATAATCCAATTACTTAATTAACAAAAGTGAAAAATATGTCAATATGAACAAAACATATATACAGAACTTGAGTATTACACGTACATATATAGGCGCCGTGGCTTAGTTGGTTAAAGCGCCTGTCTAGTAAACAGGAGATCGGGAGTTCGAATCCCCCCGGGGCCTTACAGGACTGAACGTTTAATCAATAATTTCATCTTTCAAATCTTTAAATGAAAACGGTAATTTATTATTTGTTACAACTCCTCGATAGTATAGTGGTCAGTATCCCCGCCTGTCACGCGGGAGACCGGGGTTCGATTCCCCGTCGGGGAGAATAATTTTGGTGGTGTAGATGATAAAAAGAGTAACTTGTTTTAGACCAAATATGGAATTAATAAATTGCATTAAACTTTGATTAACTGAATTGATCAAACTCTTCTATGCACAAGAAAATTAATCGATCCTGCCAGGATTCGAACCTGGAATCTTCTGATCCTTCTTCTTTTAGAATTTGTTTATTGTTCTGCTATTTGTACAATACTATACATCTATAAATACATTTTACACAGAACACACATGACATGATTACAGGTAAGTATATACAATAACAATGTTGCCATTAACGTATTGCTACACTTAAGACTGACACATGAACTTAGGCGCTGCTTATGTACTATTGTGTTAGTAAGGTGCTTACATCTATGTTAGTACGGGGTTTCCTGATCAGGGTCTTACCTCCCGGCTTGCATCTAACTTAACCTAGGTCTTAAGATAACTATATTTATGTGCATGTAACAAAACTTATTCGCTAATTAAACTGTGATTATGTTATAGGAAAACGAAGAAAAACCTATTTTAGTTAATTGTGCTTAACTAACTTATTTGCTAACTTATTCTAACTTTGCCTGGATTTTATTTACAATGATGATGATGGTATTTACAATGAGTGATGAGTTTATAATGAATTTACTGAGTTTATAACTGTTTATTTGTTGGTTATTGTAGGTAGGATAGTGGGTGCATGGAATTTTAGGGAGGAACGCCTTCGGTGAATAGTGGGAGAGTTTGATAGGGCAGCCGATGTTTGAGTTTGTGTGGTGTGTTATGCGCTCGAATGCGTGTCATTTTTTTGTGTTAGTGTGTTATGTTGTATTTGTGTCTTATAAAATTTTTGTGAGATTTGTGTAATGTGCTCGTGAATGTATGGTATTTGTGTAATGTCGTGTAGATCTACGATCCGTTCATATCTGCTTGCGTTATTGATTAGACGCAAGCATTTGTTCTGAAGTCGCTGAAGTGGCTTAAGTGCTGTAGCAGAGGCCGAGCACCATACTGGAGCTGCGTATGTGAGAATGGGGCGGATGATGGCTGTGTAGATGAGTTTTTTGTTTTTTGATGTGAGTGAGCTGTTTTTATTTAGTAATGAATATAATGAATGGATGACGATGTTAGCTTTTTTCACAGCATGAGAAATATGGGGATTGAAGGACAGCCGGGAGTCCAGGTAAACACCAAGATATTTGACCGTGGGAGAGGGGGGCGTTTTGTGTTGCATAAGTTTGAGAGGGGTGAAAATTTTGTTGTTTGTGTACTTGCGAGTGAAGACAATGGTTTCGGTCTTTGTATGATTAATGGATATTTTCCAGGATTTCCAGCAGGGTTGTAGAATATTGAGGTGTATTTGTAGTTGTTTATTGGCAACCTCAGCACTGAACGAGTGGGCATAGATGGCCGTGTCGTCCGCGTAGAGTGCAGTTTTGGTTTTTGGAAATTCTGGGAGGTCATGGATATACAGTGTAAACAGCCTAGGGCCGAGTACACTGCCTTGGGGGATTCCTGCAAGTATTGGGCGTGCAGTGGAGCGGGTTTAGTTGATGCGTACTTGCAGGGAGCGGCCGTTGAGATAGGAGTTGATGAGTTTAACTAGGATCGGAGGGAATCCTGCTCGTTGCAATTTGCAAATGAGCCCTGTTATCCAGACTTTGTCGAAAGCTTTTTCGATGTCTAACAGGGCCATTGCTGTGACATTGTTTCTGTTGTACTGGGAGGTAATGTCTGTCACTATCCTCGCAACTTGCAGGACTGTGTTATGCTTGGGGCGAAAACCGAATTGGGATGCGGGTATGATGTTCAAGGACTTTTCGAATTTATTGAGGCGGGACAGGATGACTCTCTCTGTGACTTTACTCAGGGTGTTGAGGAGGCTTATTGGTCTGTAACTGGTGGGGAGTTTGTGATTTTTATTTGGTTTGGGGATGGGGATCACTACTGCTTTTTTCCACGCTGTGGGGAAGTATTGGATTTTTATTATGGAATTAATGAGGTAGGTGAGTTGTACGATGGCTTTACGGGGCAGGTTTTTGAGGATGATGTTTGGGATTTTATCAGGACTAGGGGCTTTTTGGTTGGGCAGTTGTTTTAATAATTCCATGATTTCTGAAGGGGATGTTAGAAGTTTAGCAAGGTTTTTCGCTGTTGTGGGAATGGGGTTGTTCAGAAATTGCTGTGTTTCGGTTGTGATGTTTTGTTGGGTTGCGGTTATATCAGGTTCAATGTGATGGATTTGTTCAAAAACTGTTGCTATAGCATCTGCCTTCTGGGCGTCTGTTAGGAGGGTGTCATTGTTGTGTTTGAGAGTGGGGATGAGGCTGAGTGGTTTCTTAAGAGCTCTGGCGAGTTTCCAGAGGGAGTTGTCGTGTGGATTGAGGACTGCAAGCTTTTGGGACCAGGTTTGGTTGAAGTGATTTTTAATTTCGCTACGAATGTTTTGGGAAAGGATGTTCATGCGCAGGCGGTCGTCAGGATCACGATACCTCTGCCATTGCCTTCGTGTATGGTTTCGTGTTGTGATGAGTTGTGTTATGTGTGTTGGTAGTACATATTTGTTGCGTGGCAGTTTGGTTAGTTTAGTGTGTTTATTCATTGCGTGTGTGATAAGTTGTGTGAATGTGTTTACTTGTGTGTCTATGTCTTGTTCAGTGTTTATGTATGCATTTATAATTAGATGTTGATTGATTGTGTGTCTGAATGCCTTCCAATCTGTGTGTCTAAATGTTCTGATGTGTTGTGTGGTATCATTTAGTGTAGTACGTGTGTGTAAGGTGCAGAGGATGGGGTTGTGGTCTGAGTTAAGCTCGTTAAGGGATACAGGATCGGTAATGTTTGATACGTTCTTATTTATTATTATGTCAATGGTAGAAGGGGTTGTGCCATTGGCAGGAAAGTGAGTGGGAGTGGGGGGGGGTACATGATAATGGCATTATGATTTGAGATTTACGAGTGTAGAGTGTTTCCACTTACATTTGATCTGTTGCAGTTCCAGTGGGTGTGCTTGGCATTGAGATCTCCGACCAGCAGCACTTTACCGCTTGTGTGTAGTAGAGTGTCTATGTCTTGGTGTGTTATGTTGTTGATTGGTCTGTTATATGCTGAAATGATATGTGTGTTGTCAGGGAGTTTGATGCAGACGGATTCAATGGATGAGGGTTGCAGACGAACTCGTGTGTGTGGGATGTCATTTTTTATAATTAGAGCTACTCCACCTGCTGGAGTGTTTGGTATTTGTGTGTGTCTGTCCTGTCTATATATGGTGAAGCCTTTTATTTTCAGTGTGTCTGTGTGTCTGAGTTTTGTTTCGTTTAATAATAGTATGTGTAATTTGTGTTTGTGTAGGAAGTATTTGAGTTCGTCTATTTTAGAAAGGATTCCGTTGGCGTTCCAGGACGAGATATGGAGTTTATATGTCATAGGATTCTATATTTTGAAGAAAGGATATGAAAGTGGTGGCTTTTTCAACGCTGTTACTACAACTACTTAGTTTAACATTAAGGTCCTTAATTGCTAACAACATGTTATTTAAATTTATCATGCTACTTAGTAATCTGTATTCCGCACTAAGCTGTGTTAGTTGCGCTGCTGTGTCACTTGGGGGTGGCGGAGGTCTGTCCTGGTTGAATTTAGGGACGGGGGGAGCACTGCTATTGTTGCTAGGTCTTAGCAGTGGGAAGTTGTCAAAAGACACGCCGACTGTCTGTTGTGCACTGGTACTAGCCGTCGTTTGTTGCTGTGGCCATGCATTGGTCTTAGGTGGGGGCGCTGGCACGTATTTAGTTTTGGGTGGGGGCTGACGGGCTTCCATGTTGCGCTCCCGTTCCCGCAACTTGCGCAGGTAGTGGGGACACTCACTGTAGTTGGCCGGGTGGGGGCCATTACAATTGATACACTTTGCTGGCGTATCAGCTGTTTTTTCACAAGCGCGTGTGATGAGGTCTTCTGCACATTTCAGGCACTTTGGATTGCGATTGCAATTGGCCGTTGCATGTCCCCACTGCTGGCAACGGTGGCATTGAATAATGATGCGCTTATTGTTATATCTTTCCCATTTGATTTTAGTGTAGAAGAGATATTTAACACTTGTCTCCAGATCTTTGAGTTTATGTCTCGCATCAGTTGTGACCATATATAGTGGCCGCACTGTGTTCTTCAGTTTGAAGACTTGTTTAACAATTACTTTGTAGTTCTCGACGAGTTCCTGTATTATCTCTTCCGGGGTGGGGAGTCCATCTAGACCTCTTATAATAAAAGCATGTGTTTTCTCAGCTGGGTCTGTGTACGTGTGGTACTCTAATTTTTCTTCCAAGAATGCTTTCACCAGCCCTTTCTTGTCTGTTTTATTTTCTAGGTACAGGTTTATGTTATTTGCCGTGTATTTGACATGGAAGTCCCCTTTGGTACAACTTTTTATACTATTCACAAACTCTGTGTGGCTTGTGACGACCCCCGCTATAATAATTGGGGCTGGTGCTCGCACGCTTTTTGGATTGGTGGTTGGATGTTGCTCTTCGTTGCATCCATCATCTTTCTGCTGTCGCAGTACTTCAAAGCGGTTGCTGACAGGTGTGATGTTGGTGGGGGAAGCCGGTCGTGTTTGTTGTCGTACCGAGTCGTTTCTGTTCGGTTGTTTGATTCTCGTTTGCGCACCGTCACTGGCAGGCTCTTCTGCCTTTCGTTTTTTATTGTTTGTCATATCTTTGTTTTTTGGCACTATTAAGTGTTTTACGATTGTTTTTTCACTAATTCTATCTGCACTATCACTGTTATAAACCATGTTAACGTCTTTAACACTATTATTTTTGATATTACTATCTACATCACTGTCTTGTTGGTCAGATTGTTGCTTGTTCACTTCTTCATTGTTCATACACTTTGTGTTGCAAGGGCAAAGCCCTTGCTATACACCAAAATTGTTTATAAGTGTTTTATGTATAAATTTTATTTCCACTATACTTATTATATTTTGATTTCTATTTACTTGCATACGCGTGCACTATTTAAGTCACTTCCCGCAAGGCCGTTGCTCCGTATTACGCTTAGTCAACACGTCCAACACAGTCAAACGCTGTACTAAGAGTGGAATCTTCTGATCCGTAGTCAGACGCGTTATCCGTTGCGCCACAGGACCCCATTTTCCAAGCGTAAACTATCAATAAAATTGCAACGGTATCATCTTAAATAAAGTGCATTCAATTAATCATACAATATTAAATTTTACTGTAACTTTGATCGCTGGGTCCCCAACGAATGATATTAATATGGCTAGGGTATCATCATTCATTTTCAGAATATTTTCGGAATATTTTCAAATAACATACAGAAAATGTTACAACATATATAATCAATTCCGATACCGGGAATCGAACCCGAGCCTCCTGGGTGAAAGCCAGGTATCCTAGCCACTAGACCATACCGGATATATATTTTCTTACAAAATTAAGACAAACTATGTATCTGTTCTACTGTCATCTAGACATACTTTATACCTTAAGTTGGGAGTCAATGATCTACTAATCTTCGTTATAATACGTTTTATTTCCAGTATGGTCTAGTGGCTAGGATACCTGGCTCTCACCCAGGAGGCTCGGGTTCAATTACCGGTACCGGAATTATTTTCATTTGGTAGACAAACGAATGTATTGTAAATAACTTAAAAAAAGGGGGAACATCAGGGAGTCGTAAGACGAACTAATTAAAATTTAATTGTACGTAAATGGTCTAGATCAAATATGATTCGGGTCCTTACAATTTGGTGTTGCAGTAACAATGTTACCCCGTATGGTTCGTATATATTATTATTTGTTCTATACAATCACATGCGCCCAACGTGGGGCTCGAACCCACGACCCTGAGATTAAGAGTCTCATGCTCTACCGACTGAGCTAGCCGGGCTATAGAAGTACCTAACTATAACATTTCCTCCTATTACACCTTGATGACAGAATTGAAATTCATAATTTGTAATGTGGGAAAGAGATCATTTCCAACCCAAAACAAAGTAACAAAAAATTTCTACTATTTTCTATCCGATTCCAAAATTTCCTACAACTACTTCCAAAGTGATTACTTTTTCGGATAATACTAATTGCCCGGGTATCTCAGTCGGTAGAGCATTGGACTTTTAATCCAAGGGTCCATGGTTCAAGTCCCTGTTCGGGCGAAACGAATATTTAACAGGATCCTATGTGTTGATGAAGTTAGACTATATATTATATTGAGTAACCGCCTAGCGATAGTGTCGCTATTAGAACTCTGGAAATTCAAGTTAGTTACGAAAGTTATCACATCTAAATATAACTATATTTATGTTCTCTGAAGATCAGGCCAAAAGATTGAAAGCATGTTTGGAATAATCTATCATACTTATCAGATCTAGTACCTTAAGATTACCATTTGTGCCGGAATCTTTCATTCTCCTAAACGGTGAAATCTTTGTTACTCAACAACACCGTTCAATATTAGCTTAGTCCTTAGAATTAGAATGATAGAGTTCGAAGTAAATTAGTAATTGTTTTAATTACTAGATTTGGGAAGGGTTCGGGGGGGGGGGGGTTATAATTTTCCAACAATGATCTACTAATTTTGGTCGTCTCTTCAAGCAACCATATCGGAAACTCTCTTGTTTATTGCGCTGTTTGTTACCTCTTTCGAAACGCAACGATATTGCAGGACAACTCAATATTAGTTAATTAACTTACATGCCACATCAATGGCGTGGCGTCAAATGAGTGTCGTCCAACTGGTATACATTCGTTCCGTTTTCCTTTGTTTATTTATTTATTCATCTCGTTCATTTTCTGTCCTGCTGAAGACCGATTCCTTTTACCTGTACCAAAATAAACATCAAAATGTGTGGTTCCATAGTGTAGTAGTTATCACGTCTGCTTTACACGCAGAAGGTCTCCGGTTCGACCCCGGATGGAACCAAGTTGTCTCGTTTTGCTTCAAGAATGAAGAAGAAACAATAAAATAAAAATACCTACCTGACTGTGTTACACCGGCTCGTTGGTCTAGGAGTATGATTCTCGCTTAGGGTGCGAGAGGTCCCGGGTTCAAATCCCGGACGAGCCCAGTATGGTCTTCGATTTTAATAAGAAAACCTGTAATTTGGGAAGATTCGGACACTGAAATGAATCAATGAAATGAAGATTACATTTACTTGCTTTGCGTTTAAGTTACAAGTGTTACCATGTTCAAATTCAATATGAGAACTGTTTTCTTCAATTTTGATCGAAACAACGCAGTACACCAGTAATGCCGTTGAAGAAGATGTGAAATGAAGAATATATCGGCTCGTTGGTCTAGGGGTATGATTCTCGCTTAGGGTGCGAGAGGTTCCGGGTTCAAATCCCGGACGAGCCCAGTATGGTCTTCCATTTTTATATGCAAAACTGTACTCTGGGACTATTCCGCATTGCGTTTAATTTGCAAGTGTTACCGTGTTTCAATCCAATATGAAACTTGTTTTCTTCAATTTTTATCAAAACAACGCAGTATACCAGTAATGCCGTTGAAGAAGATGTGAAATGTAGAATATATTAAACCGTTAGTCTAGGGCTATGATTCTCGCCTACGGCGCGAGAGGTCCCCGGTTCTAATTCCGGATGAGCCCTGTTATTTTAATGATAATATTTCAATAACTTGTTCATTAATAATTTCAGTTTCTGTAAATTTATATTAAAAACAGTGACAATAACTATAAAATAAATGAGTAAAACGCGATAATCGAGCATATCGCTCAGTGGCAAAGTGTTCGCTCTGTATGTGAAAGGAACCGAGTTTGATCCCCGGCATTTCCATATTATAATCCAATTACTTAATTAACAAAAGTGAAAAATATGTCAATATGAACAAAACATATATACAGAACTTGAGTATTACACGTACATATATAGGCGCCGTGGCTTAGTTGGTTAAAGCGCCTGTCTAGTAAACAGGAGATCGGGAGTTCGAATCCCCCCGGGGCCTTACAGGACTGAACTTTTAATCAATAATTTCATCTTTCAAATCTTTAAATGAAAACGGTAATTTATTATTTGTTACAACTCCTCGATAGTATAGTGGTCAGTATCCCCGCCTGTCACGCGGGAGACCGGGGTTCGATTCCCCGTCGGGGAGAATAATTTTGGTGGTGTAGATGATAAAAAGAGTAACTTGTTTTAGACCAAATATGGAATTAATAAATTGCATTAAACTTTGATTAACTGAATTGATCAAACTCTTCTATGCACAAGAAAATTAATCGATCCTGCCAGGATTCGAACCTGAAATCTTCTGATCCGTAGTCAGACGCGTTATCCGTTGCGCCACAGGACCCCATTTTCCAAGCGTAAACTATCAATAAAATTGCAACGGTATCATGTTAAATAAAGTGCATTCAATTAATCATAAAATATTAAATTTTACTGTAACTTTGATCGCTGGGTCCCCAACGAATGACATTAATATGGCTAGGGTATCATCATTCATTTTCATAATATTTTCGGAATATTTTCAAATAACATACAGAAAATGTTACAACATATAAAATCAATTCCGATACCGGGAATCGAACCCGAGCCTCCTGGGTGAAAGCCAGGTATCCTAGCCACTAGACCATACCGGATATATATTTTCTTACAAAATTAAGACAAACTATGTATCTGTTCTACTGTCGTCTAGACATACTTTATACCTTAAGTTGGGAGTCAATGATCTACTAATCTTCGTTATAATACGTTGTATTTCCGGTATGGTCTAGTGGCTAGGATACCTGGCTCTCACCCAGGAGGCTCGGGTTCAATTCCCGGTACCGGAATAATTTTCATTTGGTAGACAAACGAATGTATTGTAAATAACTAAAAAAAAGGGGGAACATCAGTGAGTCGTAAGACGAACTAATTAAAATTTAATTGTACGTAAATGGTCTAGATCAAATATGATTCGGGTCCTTACAATTTGGTGTTGCAGTAACAATGTTACCCCGTATGGTTCGTATATATTATTATTTGTTCTATAAAATCACATGCGCCCAACGTGGGGCTCGAACCCACGACCCTGAGATTAAGAGTCTCATGCTCTACCGACTGAGCTAGCCGGGCTATAGAAGTACCTAACTATAACATTTCCTCCTATTACACCTTGATGACAGAATTGAAATTCATAATTAGTATGTGTGGGAAAGAGATCATTTCCAACCCAAAACAAAGTAACAAAAAATTTCTACTATTTTCTATCCGATTCCAAAATTTCCTACATCTACTTCCAAAGTGATTACTTTTTCGGATAATACTAATTGCCCGGGTAGCTCAGTCGGTAGAGCATTGGACTTTTAATCCAAGGGTCCAGGGTTCAAGTCCCTGTTCGGGCGAAACGAATATTTAACAGGATCCTATGTGTTGATGAAGTTAGACTATATATTATATTGAGTAACCGCCTAGCGATAGTGTCGCTATTAGAACTCTGGAAATTCAAGTTAGTTACGAAAGTTATCACATCTAACAAGGGGAGGTCGCCACCGCCGGGACACGGATTTAGCTGAAATTTTTTTTCGAAGTAGCTGTATACCTATGGTGTTTAGTGGCAAAGTAATAGCGCGCACTATTTTGTCCTTTTCGAGAAAAAGGGCTTTAAAGTTAGCGCATTAAAGATAAAGCATTTATATACCCCTTAAAAATGTGCACTGACAGTTATTACAGCGTTGTCGCGTGGTTATACGTCCTGCTTTACACGCGGTAGCTCAGGGTTCGATTCCCACTGAAATTATGTTTTATTTTTACATTTGAATTATTCTTAATAAATTAAAAACTCTTAAAATTAATAATAAATTTGAGTGAACGTAAAATTATAAGCAGAAATAATAGGAGAGCATGTATGACAAGGTGTATGGATATTAGCGAGGCGAGACAGTTATGTATGGATAGGAGTATTTGGCGAGCTAATGTTAGAAAATAAGGAATATGTATGTATGTATGTAAGTATAAAAATATGTATGTATGCATAAAATATGTATGTTAAATATGTATTAATTTAAATAATGTGTTTTTGCTTAAGATATATTCATTTGTTTTTTATAATCCGTGCATTTGAATTGCCCGTGCATAAGTATCGTTTATAAAGGAGGCCAAGTTTTCACTACGATTCTGCTTCAATTATTTTTATGACGATTACTATTCCAAAAGTTACAAAAAAAAATCCGCAGAAAGAAGAGAGTGATGATTGTAAATTAAATAAATTTATTATTAATTTAAAGAGTTTTTAATTTATTAAGAATAATTCAAATGTAAAAATAAAACATAACTTGAGTGGGAATCGAACCCTGACCTACCGCGTGTAAAGCAGGACGTATAACCACGCGACAACGCTGTAACAACTGTCAGTGCATATTTTTAAGGGGTATATAAATGCTTTATTTTGAATGCGTTAACTTTAAAGCCCTTTTTCTCGAAAAGGACAAAATAGTGCGCGCTATTACTTTGCCACTAAACACCATAGGTGTACAGCTACTTCGAAAAAAAATTTCAGCCAAATCCGTGTACCGGCGGTGGCGACCTCCCCTTGTAAATATAAGTATATTTATGTTCTCTGAAGATCTGGCCAAAACATTGAAAGCATGTTTGGAATAATCTATCATACTTATCAGATCTAGTACCTTAAGATTACCATTTGTGCCAGAATCTTTCATTCTCCTAAACGGTGAAATCTTTGTTACTCAACAACACCGTTCAATATTAGCTTAGTCCTTAGAATTAGAATGATAGAGTTCGAAGTAAATTAGTAATTGTTTTAATTACTAGATTTGGGAAGGGTTCGGGGGGGGGGGGGGGGTTATAATTTTCCAACAATGATCTACTAATTTTGGTCGTCTCTTCAAGCAACCATATCGGAAACTCTCTTGTTTATTGCGCTGTTTGTTACCTCTTTCGAAACGCAACGATATTGCAGGACAACTCAATATTAGTTAATTAACTTACATGCCACATCAATGGCGTGGCGTCAAATGAGTGTCGTCCAACTGGTATACATTCGTTCCGTTTTCCTTTGTTTATTTATTTATTCATCTCGTTCATTTTCTGTCCTGCTGAAGACCGATTCCCTTTACCTGTACCAAAATAAACATCAAAATGTGTGGTTCCATAGTGTAGTGGTTATCACGTCTGCTTTACACGCAGAAGGTCTCCGGTTCGACCCCGGATGGAACCAAGTTGTCTCGTTTTGCGTCAAGAATGAAGAAGAAACAATAAAATAAAAATACCTACCTGACTGTGTTACACCGGCTAGTTGGTCTAGGAGTATGATTCTCGCTTAGGGTGCGAGAGGTCCCGGGTTCAAATCCCGGACGAGCCCAGTATGGTCTTCGATTTTAATAAGAAAACCTGTAATTTGGGAAGATTCGGACACTGAAATGAATCAATGAAATGAAGATTACATTTACTTGCTTTGCGTTTAAGTTACAAGTGTTACCATGTTCAAATTCAATATGAGAACTGTTTTCTTCAATTTTGATCGAAACAACGCAGTACACCAGTAATGCCGTTGAAGAAGATGTGAAATGAAGAATATATCGGCTCGTTGGTCTAGGGGTATGATTCTCGCTTAGGGTGCGAGAGGTTCCGGGTTCAAATCCCGGACGAGCCCAGTATGGTCTTCCATTTTTATATGCAAAACTGTACTCTGGGACTATTCCGCATTGCGTTTAATTTGCAAGTGTTACCGTGTTTCAATCCAATATGAAACTTGTTTTCTTCAATTTTTATCAAAACAACGCAGTATACCAGTAATGCCGTTGAAGAAGATGTGAAATGTAGAATATATTAAACCGTTAGTCTAGGGCTATGATTCTCGCCTACGGCGCGAGAGGTCCCCGGTTCTAATTCCGGATGAGCCCTGTTATTTTAATGATAATATTTCAATAACTTGTTCATTAATAATTTCAGTTTCTGTAAATTTATATTAAAAACAGTGACAATAACTATAAAATAAATGAGTAAAACGCGATAATCGAGCATATCGCTCAGTGGCAAAGTGTTCGCTCTGTATGTGAAAGGAACCGAGTTTGATCCCCGGCATTTCCATATTATAATCCAATTACTTAATTAACAAAAGTGAAAAATATGTCAATATGAACAAAACATATATACAGAACTTGAGTATTACACGTACATATATAGGCGCCGTGGCTTAGTTGGTTAAAGCGCCTGTCTAGTAAACAGGAGATCGGGAGTTCGAATCCCCCCGGGGCCTTACAGGACTGAACTTTTAATCAATAATTTCATCTTTCAAATCTTTAAATGAAAACGGTAATTTATTATTTGTTACAACTCCTCGATAGTATAGTGGTCAGTATCCCCGCCTGTCACGCGGGAGACCGGGGTTCGATTCCCCGTCGGGGAGAATAATTTTGGTGGTGTAGATGATAAAAAGAGTAACTTGTTTTAGACCAAATATGGAATTAATAAATTGCATTAAACTTTGATTAACTGAATTGATCAAACTCTTCTATGCACAAGAAAATTAATCGATCCTGCCAGGATTCGAACCTGGAATCTTCTGATCCTTCTTCTTTTAGAATTTGTTTATTGTTCTGCTATTTGTACAATACTATACATCTATAAATACATTTTACACAGAACACACATGACATGATTACAGGTAAGTATATACAATAACAATGTTGCCATTAACGTATTGCTACACTTAAGACTGACACATGAACTTAGGCGCTGCTTATGTACTATTGTGTTAGTAAGGTGCTTACATCTATGTTAGTACGGGGTTTCCTGATCAGGGTCTTACCTCCCGGCTTGCATCTAACTTAACCTAGGTCTTAAGATAACTATATTTATGTGCATGTAACAAAACTTATTCGCTAATTAAACTGTGATTATGTTATAGGAAAACGAAGAAAAACCTATTTTAGTTAATTGTGCTTAACTAACTTATTTGCTAACTTATTCTAACTTTGCCTGGATTTTATTTACAATGATGATGATGGTATTTACAATGAGTGATGAGTTTATAATGAATTTACTGAGTTTATAACTGTTTATTTGTTGGTTATTGTAGGTAGGATAGTGGGTGCATGGAATTTTAGGGAGGAACGCCTTCGGTGAATAGTGGGAGAGTTTGATAGGGCAGCCGATGTTTGAGTTTGTGTGGTGTGTTATGCGCTCGAATGCGTGTCATTTTTTGTGTTAGTGTGTTATGTTGTATTTGTGTCTTATAAAATTTTTGTGAGATTTGTGTAATGTGCTCGTGAATGTATGGTATTTGTGTAATGTCGTGTAGATCTACGATCCGTTCATATCTGCTTGCGTTATTGTTTAGACGCAAGCATTTGTTCTGAAGTCGCTGAAGTGGCTTAAGTGCTGTAGCAGAGGCCGAGCACCATACTGGAGCTGCGTATGTGAGAATGGGGCGGATGATGGCTGTGTAGATGAGTTTTTTGTTTTTTGATGTGAGTGAGCTGTTTTTATTTAGTAATGAATATAATGAATGGATGACGATGTTAGCTTTTTTCACAGCATGAGAAATATGGGGATTGAAGGACAGCCGGGAGTCCAGGTAAACACCAAGATATTTGACCGTGGGAGAGGGGGGCGTTTTGTGTTGCATAAGTTTGAGAGGGGTGAAAATTTTGTTGTTTGTGTACTTGCGAGTGAAGACAATGGTTTCGGTCTTTGTATGATTAATGGATATTTTCCAGGATTTCCAGCAGGGTTGTAGAATATTGAGGTGTATTTGTAGTTGTTTATTGGCAACCTCAGCACTGAACGAGTGGGCATAGATGGCCGTGTCGTCCGCGTAGAGTGCAGTTTTGGTTTTTGGAAATTCTGGGAGGTCATGGATATACAGTGTAAACAGCCTAGGGCCGAGTACACTGCCTTGGGGGATTCCTGCAAGTATTGGGCGTGCAGTGGAGCGGGTTTAGTTGATGCGTACTTGCAGGGAGCGGCCGTTGAGATAGGAGTTGATGAGTTTAACTAGGATCGGAGGGAATCCTGCTCGTTGCAATTTGCAAATGAGCCCTGTTATCCAGACTTTGTCGAAAGCTTTTTCGATGTCTAACAGGGCCATTGCTGTGACATTGTTTCTGTTGTACTGGGAGGTAATGTCTGTCACTATCCTCGCAACTTGCTGGACTGTGTTATGCTTGGGGCGAAAACCGAATTGGGATGCGGGTATGATGTTCAAGGACTTTTCGAATTTATTGAGGCGGGACAGGATGACTCTCTCTGTGACTTTACTCAGGGTGTTGAGGAGGCTTATTGGTCTGTAACTGGTGGGGAGTTTGTGATTTTTATTTGGTTTGGGGATGGGGATCACTACTGCTTTTTTCCACGCTGTGGGGAAGTATTGGATTTTTATTATGGAATTAATGAGGTAGGTGAGTTGTACGATGGCTTTACGGGGCAGGTTTTTGAGGATGATGTTTGGGATTTTATCAGGACCAGGGGCTTTTTGGTTGGGCAGTTGTTTTAATAATTCCATGATTTCTGAAGGGGATGTTAGAAGTTTAGCAAGGTTTTTCGCTGTTGTGGGAATGGGGTTGTTCAGAAATTGCTGTGTTTCGGTTGTGATGTTTTGTTGGGTTGCGGTTATATCAGGTTCAATGTGATGGATTTGTTCAAAAACTGTTGCTATAGCATCTACCTTCTGGGCGTCTGTTAGGAGGGTGTCATTGTTGTGTTTGAGAGTGGGGATGAGGCTGAGTGGTTTCTTAAGAGCTCTGGCGAGTTTCCAGAGGGAGTTGTCGTGTGGATTGAGGGCTGCAAGCTTTTGGGACCAGGTTTGGTTGAAGTGATTTTTAATTTCGCTACGAATGTTTTGGGAAAGGATGTTCATGCGCAGGCGGTCGTCAGGATCACGATACCTCTGCCATTGCCTTCGTGTATGGTTTCGTGTTGTGATGAGTTGTGTTATGTGTGTTGGTAGTACATATTTGTTGCGTGGCAGTTTGGTTAGTTTAGTGTGTTTATTCATTGCGTGTGTGATAAGTTGTGTGAATGTGTTTACTTGTGTGTCTATGTCTTGTTCAGTGTTTATGTATGCATTTATAATTAGATGTTGATTGATTGTGTGTCTGAATGCCTTCCAATCTGTGTGTCTAAATGTTCTGATGTGTTGTGTGGTATCATTTAGTGTAGTACGTGTGTGTAAGGTGCAGAGGATGGGGTTGTGGTCTGAGTTAAGCTCGTTAAGGGATACAGGATCGGTAATGTTTGATACGTTCTTATTTATTATTATGTCAATGGTAGAAGGGGTTGTGCCATTGGCAGGAAAGTGAGTGGGAGTGGGGGGGGGTACATGATAATGGCATTATGATTTGAGATTTACGAGTGTAGAGTGTTTCCACTTACATTTGATCTGTTGCAGTTCCAGTGGGTGTGCTTGGCATTGAGATCTCCGACCAGCAGCACTTTACCGCTTGTGTGTAGTAGAGTGTCTATGCCTTGGTGTGTTATGTTGTTGATTGGTCTGTTATATGCTGAAATGATATGTGTGTTGTCAGGGAGTTTGATGCAGACGGATTCAATGGATGAGGGTTGCAGACGAACTCGTGTGTGTGGGATGTCATTTTTTATAATTAGAGCTACTCCACCTGCTGGAGTGTTTGGTATTTGTGTGTGTCTGTCCTGTCTATATATGGTGAAGCCTTTTATTTTCAGTGTGTCTGTGTGTCTGAGTTTTGTTTCGTTTAATAATAGTATGTGTAATTTGTGTTTGTGTAGGAAGTATTTGAGTTCGTCTAATTTAGAAAGGATTCCGTTGGCGTTCCAGGACGAGATATGGAGTTTATATGTCATAGGATTCTATATTTTGAAGAAAGGATATGAAAGTGGTGGCTTTTTCAACGCTGTTACTACAACTACTTAGTTTAACATTAAGGTCCTTAATTGCTAACAACATGTTATTTAAATTTATCATGCTACTTAATAATCTGTATTCCGCACTAAGCTGTGTTAGTTGCGCTGCTGTGTCACTTGGGGGTGGCGGAGGTCTGTCCTGGTTGAATTTAGGGACGGGGGGAGCACTGCTATTGTTGCTAGGTCTTAGCAGTGGGAAGTTGTCAAAAGACACGCCGACTGTCTGTTGTGCACTGGTACTAGCCGTCGTTTGTTGCTGTGGCCATGCATTGGTCTTAGGTGGGGGCGCTGGCACGTATTTAGTTTTGGGTGGGGGCTCACGGGCTTCCATGTTGCGCTCACGTTCCCGCAACTTGCGCAGGTAGTGGGGACACTCACTGTAGTTGGCCGGGTGGGGGCCATTACAATTGATACACTTTGCTGGCGTATCAGCTGTTTTTTCACAAGCGCGTGTGATGTGGTCTTCTGCACATTTCAGGCACTTTGGATTGCGATTGCAATTGGCCGTTGCATGTCCCCACTGCCGGCAACGGTGGCATTTAATAATGATGCGCTTATTGTTATATCTTTCCCATTTGATTTTAGTGTAGAAGAGATATTTAACACTTGTCTCCAGATCTTTGAGTTTATGTCTCGCATCAGTTGTGACCATGTATAGTGGCCGCACTGTGTTCTTCAGTTTGAAGACTTGTTTAACAATTACTTTGTAGTTCTCGACGAGTTCCTGTATTATCTCTTCCGGGGTGGGGAGTCCATCTAGACCTCTTATAATAAAAGCATGTGTTTTCTCAGCTGGGTCTGTGTACGTGTGGTACTCTAATTTTTCTTCCAAGAATGCTTTCACCAGCCCTTTCTTGTCCGTTTCGTTTTCTAGGTACAGGTTTATGTTATTTGCCGTGTATTTGACATGGAAGTCCCCTTTGGTACAACTTTTTATACTATTCACAAACTCTGTGTGGCTTGTGACGACCCCCGCTATAATAATTGGGGCTGGTGCTCGCACGCTTTTTGGATTGGTGGTTGGATGTTGCTCTTCGTTGCATCCATCATCTTTCTGCTGTCGCAGTACTTCAAAGCGGTTGCTGACAGGTGTGATGTTGGTGGGGGAAGCCGGTCGTGTTTGTTGTCGTACCGAGTCGTTTCTGTTCGGTTGTTTGATTCTCGTTTGCGCACCGTCACTGGCAGGCTTTTCTGCCTTTCGTTTTTTATTGTTTGTCATATCTTTGTTTTTTTGGCACTATTAAGTGTTTTACGATTGTTTTTTCACTAATTCTATCTGCACTATCACTGTTATTAACCATGTTAACGTCTTTAACACTATTATTTTTGATATTACTATCTACATCACTGTCTTGTTGGTCAGATTGTTGCTTGTTCACTTCTTCATTGTTCATACACTTTGTGTTGCAAGGGCAAAGCCCTTGCTATACACAAAAATTGTTTATAAGTGTTTTATGTATAAATTTTATTTCCACTATACTTATTCTATTTTGATTTCTATTTACTTGCATACGCGTGCACTATTTAAGTCACTTCCCGGAAGGCCGTTGCTCCGTATTACGCTTAGTCAACACGTCCAACACAGTCAAACGCTGTACTAAGAGTGGAATCTTCTGATCCGTAGTCAGACGCGTTATCCGTTGCGCCACAGGACCCCATTTTCCAAGCGTAAACTATCAATAAAATTGCAACGGTATCATCTTAAATAAAGTGCATTCAATTAATCATACAATATTAAATTTTACTGTAACTTTGATCGCTGGGTCCCCAACGAATGATATTAATATGGCTAGGGTATCATCATTCATTTTCAGAATATTTTCGGAATATTTTCAAATAACATACAGAAAATGTTACAACATATAAAATCAATTCCGATACCGGGAATCGAACCCGAGCCTCCTGGGGGAAAGCCAGGTATCCTAGCCACTAGACCATACCGGATATATATTTTCTTACAAAATTAAGACAAACTATGTATCTGTTCTACTGTTGTCTAGACATACTTTATACCTTCAGTTGGGAGACAATGATCTACTAATCTTCGTTATAATACGTTGTATTTCCGGTATGGTCTAGTGGCTAGGATACCTGGCTCTCACCCAGGAGGCTCGGGTTCAATTACCGGTACCGGAATAATTTTCATTTGGTAGACAAACGAATGTATTGTAAATAACTAAAAAAAAGGGGGAACATCAGGGAGTCGTAAGACGAACTAATTAAAATTTAATTGTACGTAAATGGTCTAGATCAAATATGATTCGGGTCCTTACAATTTGGTGTTGCAGTAACAATGTTACCCCGTATGGTTCGTATATATTATTATTTGTTCTATACAATCACATGCGCCCAACGTGGGGCTCGAACCCACGACCCTGAGATTAAGAGTCTCATGCTCTACCGACTGAGCTAGCCGGGCTATAGAAGTACCTAACTATAACATTTCCTCCTATTACACCTTGATGACAGAATTGAAATTCATAATTAGTATGTGTGGGAAAGAGATCATTTCCAACCCAAAACAAAGTAACAAAAAATTTCTACTATTTTCTATCCGATTCCAAAATTTCCTACATCTACTTCCAAAGTGATTACTTTTTCGGATAATACTAATTGCCCGGGTAGCTCAGTCGGTAGAGCATTGGACTTTTAATCCAAGGGTCCAGGGTTCAAGTCCCTGTTCGGGCGAAACGAATATTTAACAGGATCCTATGTGTTGATGAAGTTAGACTATATATTATATTGAGTAACCGCCTAGCGATAGTGTCGCTATTAGAACTCTGGAAATTCAAGTTAGTTACGAAAGTTATCACATCTAACAAGGGGAGGTCGCCACCGCCGGGACACGGATTTAGCTGAAATTTTTTTTCGAAGTAGCTGTATACCTATGGTGTTTAGTGGCAAAGTAATAGCGCGCACTATTTTGTCCTTTTCGAGAAAAAGGGCTTTAAAGTTAGCGCATTAAAGATAAAGCATTTATATACCCCTTAAAAATGTGCACTGACAGTTATTACAGCGTTGTCGCGTGGTTATACGTCCTGCTTTACACGCGGTAGCTCAGGGTTCGATTCCCACTGAAATTATGTTTTATTTTTACATTTGAATTATTCTTAATAAATTAAAAACTCCTCGATAGTATAGTGGTCAGTATCCCCGCCTGTCACGCGGGAGACCGGGGTTCGATTCCCCGTCGGGGAGAATAATTTTGGTGGTGTAGATGATAAAAAGAGTAACTTGTTTTAGACCAAATATGGAATTAATAAATTGCATTAAACTTTGATTAACTGAATTGATCAAACTCTTCTATGCACAAGAAAATTAATCGATCCTGCCAGGATTCGAACCTGAAATCTTCTGATCCGTAGTCAGACGCGTTATCCGTTGCGCCACAGGACCCCATTTTCCAAGCGTAAACTATCAATAAAATTGCAACGGTATCATGTTAAATAAAGTGCATTCATTTAATCATGCAATATTAAATTTTACTGTAACTTTGATCGCTGGGTCCCCAACGAATGACATTAATATGGCTAGGGTATCATCATTCATTTTCATAATATTTTCGGAATATTTTCAAATAACATACAGAAAATGTTACAACATATAAAATCAATTCCGATACCGGGAATCGAACCCGAGCCTCCTGGGTGAAAGCCAGGTATCCTAGCCACTAGACCATACCGGATATATATTTTCTTACAAAATTAAGACAAACTATGTATCTGTTCTACTGTCGTCTAGACATACTTTATACCTTAAGTTGGGAGTCAATGATCTACTAATCCTGCCAGGATTCGAACCTGGAATCTTCTGATCCTTCTTCTTTTAGAATTTGTTTATTGTTCTGCTATTTGTACAATACTATACATCTATAAATACATTTTACACAGAACACACATGACATGATTACAGGTAAGTATATACAATAACAATGTTGCCATTAACGTATTGCTACACTTAAGACTGACACATGAACTTAGGCGCTGCTTATGTACTATTGTGTTAGTAAGGTGCTTACATCTATGTTAGTACGGGGTTTCCTGATCAGGGTCTTACCTCCCGGCTTGCATCTAACTTAACCTAGGTCTTAAGATAACTATATTTATGTGCATGTAACAAAACTTATTCGCTAATTAAACTGTGATTATGTTATAGGAAAACGAAGAAAAACCTATTTTAGTTAATTGTGCTTAACTAACTTATTTGCTAACTTATTCTAACTTTGCCTGGATTTTATTTACAATGATGATGATGGTATTTACAATGAGTGATGAGTTTATAATGAATTTACTGAGTTTATAACTGTTTATTTGTTGGTTATTGTAGGTAGGATAGTGGGTGCATGGAATTTTAGGGAGGAACGCCTTCGGTGAATAGTGGGAGAGTTTGATAGGGCAGCCGATGTTTGAGTTTGTGTGGTGTGTTATGCGCTCGAATGCGTGTCATTTTTTGTGTTAGTGTGTTATGTTGTATTTGTGTCTTATAAAATTTTTGTGAGATTTGTGTAATGTGCTCGTGAATGTATGGTATTTGTGTAATGTCGTGTAGATCTACGATCCGTTCATATCTGCTTGCGTTATTGTTTAGACGCAAGCATTTGTTCTGAAGTCGCTGAAGTGGCTTAAGTGCTGTAGCAGAGGCCGAGCACCATACTGGAGCTGCGTATGTGAGAATGGGGCGGATGATGGCTGTGTAGATGAGTTTTTTGTTTTTTGATGTGAGTGAGCTGTTTTTATTTAGTAATGAATATAATGAATGGATGACGATGTTAGCTTTTTTCACAGCATGAGAAATATGGGGATTGAAGGACAGCCGGGAGTCCAGGTAAACACCAAGATATTTGACCGTGGGAGAGGGGGGCGTTTTGTGTTGCATAAGTTTGAGAGGGGTGAAAATTTTGTTGTTTGTGTACTTGCGAGTGAAGACAATGGTTTCGGTCTTTGTATGATTAATGGATATTTTCCAGGATTTCCAGCAGGGTTGTAGAATATTGAGGTGTATTTGTAGTTGTTTATTGGCAACCTCAGCACTGAACGAGTGGGCATAGATGGCCGTGTCGTCCGCGTAGAGTGCAGTTTTGGTTTTTGGAAATTCTGGGAGGTCATGGATATACAGTGTAAACAGCCTAGGGCCGAGTACACTGCCTTGGGGGATTCCTGCAAGTATTGGGCGTGCAGTGGAGCGGGTTTAGTTGATGCGTACTTGCAGGGAGCGGCCGTTGAGATAGGAGTTGATGAGTTTAACTAGGATCGGAGGGAATCCTGCTCGTTGCAATTTGCAAATGAGCCCTGTTATCCAGACTTTGTCGAAAGCTTTTTCGATGTCTAACAGGGCCATTGCTGTGACATTGTTTCTGTTGTACTGGGAGGTAATGTCTGTCACTATCCTCGCAACTTGCTGGACTGTGTTATGCTTGGGGCGAAAACCGAATTGGGATGCGGGTATGATGTTCAAGGACTTTTCGAATTTATTGAGGCGGGACAGGATGACTCTCTCTGTGACTTTACTCAGGGTGTTGAGGAGGCTTATTGGTCTGTAACTGGTGGGGAGTTTGTGATTTTTATTTGGTTTGGGGATGGGGATCACTACTGCTTTTTTCCACGCTGTGGGGAAGTATTGGATTTTTATTATGGAATTAATGAGGTAGGTGAGTTGTACGATGGCTTTACGGGGCAGGTTTTTGAGGATGATGTTTGGGATTTTATCAGGACCAGGGGCTTTTTGGTTGGGCAGTTGTTTTAATAATTCCATGATTTCTGAAGGGGATGTTAGAAGTTTAGCAAGGTTTTTCGCTGTTGTGGGAATGGGGTTGTTCAGAAATTGCTGTGTTTCGGTTGTGATGTTTTGTTGGGTTGCGGTTATATCAGGTTCAATGTGATGGATTTGTTCAAAAACTGTTGCTATAGCATCTACCTTCTGGGCGTCTGTTAGGAGGGTGTCATTGTTGTGTTTGAGAGTGGGGATGAGGCTGAGTGGTTTCTTAAGAGCTCTGGCGAGTTTCCAGAGGGAGTTGTCGTGTGGATTGAGGGCTGCAAGCTTTTGGGACCAGGTTTGGTTGAAGTGATTTTTAATTTCGCTACGAATGTTTTGGGAAAGGATGTTCATGCGCAGGCGGTCGTCAGGATCACGATACCTCTGCCATTGCCTTCGTGTATGGTTTCGTGTTGTGATGAGTTGTGTTATGTGTGTTGGTAGTACATATTTGTTGCGTGGCAGTTTGGTTAGTTTAGTGTGTTTATTCATTGCGTGTGTGATAAGTTGTGTGAATGTGTTTACTTGTGTGTCTATGTCTTGTTCAGTGTTTATGTATGCATTTATAATTAGATGTTGATTGATTGTGTGTCTGAATGCCTTCCAATCTGTGTGTCTAAATGTTCTGATGTGTTGTGTGGTATCATTTAGTGTAGTACGTGTGTGTAAGGTGCAGAGGATGGGGTTGTGGTCTGAGTTAAGCTCGTTAAGGGATACAGGATCGGTAATGTTTGATACGTTCTTATTTATTATTATGTCAATGGTAGAAGGGGTTGTGCCATTGGCAGGAAAGTGAGTGGGAGTGGGGGGGGGTACATGATAATGGCATTATGATTTGAGATTTACGAGTGTAGAGTGTTTCCACTTACATTTGATCTGTTGCAGTTCCAGTGGGTGTGCTTGGCATTGAGATCTCCGACCAGCAGCACTTTACCGCTTGTGTGTAGTAGAGTGTCTATGTCTTGGTGTGTTATGTTGTTGATTGGTCTGTTATATGCTGAAATGATATGTGTGTTGTCAGGGAGTTTGATGCAGACGGATTCAATGGATGAGGGTTGCAGACGAACTCGTGTGTGTGGGATGTCATTTTTTATAATTAGAGCTACTCCACCTGCTGGAGTGTTTGGTATTTGTGTGTGTCTGTCCTGTCTATATATGGTGAAGCCTTTTATTTTCAGTGTGTCTGTGTGTCTGAGTTTTGTTTCGTTTAATAATAGTATGTGTAATTTGTGTTTGTGTAGGAAGTATTTGAGTTCGTCTATTTTAGAAAGGATTCCGTTGGCGTTCCAGGACGAGATATGGAGTTTATATGTCATAGGATTCTATATTTTGAAGAAAGGATATGAAAGTGGTGGCTTTTTCAACGCTGTTACTACAACTACTTAGTTTAACATTAAGGTCCTTAATTGCTAACAACATGTTATTTAAATTTATCATGCTACTTAGTAATCTGTATTCCGCACTAAGCTGTGTTAGTTGCGCTGCTGTGTCACTTGGGGGTGGCGGAGGTCTGTCCTGGTTGAATTTAGGGACGGGGGGAGCACTGCTATTGTTGCTAGGTCTTAGCAGTGGGAAGTTGTCAAAAGACACGCCGACTGTCTGTTGTGCACTGGTACTAGCCGTCGTTTGTTGCTGTGGCCATGCATTGGTCTTAGGTGGGGGCGCTGGCACGTATTTAGTTTTGGGTGGGGGCTCACGGGCTTCCATGTTGCGCTCACGTTCCCGCAACTTGCGCAGGTAGTGGGGACACTCACTGTAGTTGGCCGGGTGGGGGCCATTACAATTGATACACTTTGCTGGCGTATCAGCTGTTTTTTCACAAGCGCGTGTGATGTGGTCTTCTGCACATTTCAGGCACTTTGGATTGCGATTGCAATTGGCCGTTGCATGTCCCCACTGCTGGCAACGGTGGCATTGAATAATGATGCGCTTATTGTTATATCTTTCCCATTTGATTTTAGTGTAGAAGAGATATTTAACACTTGTCTCCAGATCTTTGAGTTTATGTCTCGCATCAGTTGTGACCATGTATAGTGGCCGCACTGTGTTCTTCAGTTTGAAGACTTGTTTAACAATTACTTTGTAGTTCTCGACGAGTTCCTGTATTATCTCTTCCGGGGTGGGGAGTCCATCTAGACCTCTTATAATAAAAGCATGTGTTTTCTCAGCTGGGTCTGTGTACGTGTGGTACTCTAATTTTTCTTCCAAGAATGCTTTCACCAGCCCTTTCTTGTCCGTTTCGTTTTCTAGGTACAGGTTTATGTTATTTGCCGTGTATTTGACATGGAAGTCCCCTTTGGTACAACTTTTTATACTATTCACAAACTCTGTGTGGCTTGTGACGACCCCCGCTATAATAATTGGGGCTGGTGCTCGCACGCTTTTTGGATTGGTGGTTGGATGTTGCTCTTCGTTGCATCCATCATCTTTCTGCTGTCGCAGTACTTCAAAGCGGTTGCTGACAGGTGTGATGTTGGTGGGGGAAGCCGGTCGTGTTTGTTGTCGTACCGAGTCGTTTCTGTTCGGTTGTTTGATTCTCGTTTGCGCACCGTCACTGGCAGGCTCTTCTGCCTTTCGTTTTTTATTGTTTGTCATATCTTTGTTTTTTTGGCACTATTAAGTGTTTTACGATTGTTTTTTCACTAATTCTATCTGCACTATCACTGTTATTAACCATGTTAACGTCTTTAACACTATTATTTTTGATATTACTATCTACATCACTGTCTTGTTGGTCAGATTGTTGCTTGTTCACTTCTTCATTGTTCATACACTTTGTGTTGCAAGGGCAAAGCCCTTGCTATACACAAAAATTGTTTATAAGTGTTTTATGTATAAATTTTATTTCCACTATACTTATTCTATTTTGATTTCTATTTACTTGCATACGCGTGCACTATTTAAGTCACTTCCCGGAAGGCCGTTGCTCCGTATTACGCTTAGTCAACACGTCCAACACAGTCAAACGCTGTACTAAGAGTGGAATCTTCTGATCCGTAGTCAGACGCGTTATCCGTTGCGCCACAGGACCCCATTTTCCAAGCGTAAACTATCAATAAAATTGCAACGGTATCATCTTAAATAAAGTGCATTCAATTAATCATACAATATTAAATTTTACTGTAACTTTGATCGCTGGGTCCCCAACGAATGATATTAATATGGCTAGGGTATCATCATTCATTTTCAGAATATTTTCGGAATATTTTCAAATAACATACAGAAAATGTTACAACATATAAAATCAATTCCGATACCGGGAATCGAACCCGAGCCTCCTGGGGGAAAGCCAGGTATCCTAGCCACTAGACCATACCGGATATATATTTTCTTACAAAATTAAGACAAACTATGTATCTGTTCTACTGTTGTCTAGACATACTTTATACCTTCAGTTGGGAGACAATGATCTACTAATCTTCGTTATAATACGTTGTATTTCCGGTATGGTCTAGTGGCTAGGATACCTGGCTCTCACCCAGGAGGCTCGCGTTCAATTACCGGTACCGGAATAATTTTCATTTGGTAGACAAACGAATGTATTGTAAATAACTAAAAAAAAGGGGGAACATCAGGGAGTCGTAAGACGAACTAATTAAAATTTAATTGTACGTAAATGGTCTAGATCAAATATGATTCGGGTCCTTACAATTTGGTGTTGCAGTAACAATGTTACCCCGTATGGTTCGTATATATTATTATTTGTTCTATACAATCACATGCGCCCAACGTGGGGCTCGAACCCACGACCCTGAGATTAAGAGTCTCATGCTCTACCGACTGAGCTAGCCGGGCTATAGAAGTACCTAACTATAACATTTCCTCCTATTACACCTTGATGACAGAATTGAAATTCATAATTAGTATGTGTGGGAAAGAGATCATTTCCAACCCAAAACAAAGTAACAAAAAATTTCTACTATTTTCTATCCGATTCCAAAATTTCCTACATCTACTTCCAAAGTGATTACTTTTTCGGATAATACTAATTGCCCGGGTAGCTCAGTCGGTAGAGCATTGGACTTTTAATCCAAGGGTCCAGGGTTCAAGTCCCTGTTCGGGCGAAACGAATATTTAACAGGATCCTATGTGTTGATGAAGTTAGACTATATATTATATTGAGTAACCGCCTAGCGATAGTGTCGCTATTAGAACTCTGGAAATTCAAGTTAGTTACGAAAGTTATCACATCTAACAAGGGGAGGTCGCCACCGCCGGGACACGGATTTAGCTGAAATTTTTTTTCGAAGTAGCTGTATACCTATGGTGTTTAGTGGCAAAGTAATAGCGCGCACTATTTTGTCCTTTTCGAGAAAAAGGGCTTTAAAGTTAGCGCATTAAAGATAAAGCATTTATATACCCCTTAAAAATGTGCACTGACAGTTATTACAGCGTTGTCGCGTGGTTATACGTCCTGCTTTACACGCGGTAGCTCAGGGTTCGATTCCCACTGAAATTATGTTTTATTTTTACATTTGAATTATTCTTAATAAATTAAAAACTCTTAAAATTAATAATAAATTTGAGTGAACGTAAAATTATAAGCAGAAATAATAGGAGAGCATGTATGACAAGGTGTATGGATATTAGCGAGGCGAAACAGTTATGTATGGATAGGAGTATTTGGCGAGCTATTGTTAGAAAATAAGGAATATGTATGTATGTATGTAAGTATAAAAATATGTATGTATGCATAAAATATGTATGTTAAATATGTATTAATTTAAATAATGTGTTTTTGCTTAAGATATATTCATTTGTTTTTTATAATCCGTGCATTTGAATTGCCCGTGCATAAGTATCGTTTATAAAGGAGGCCAAGTTTTCACTACGATTCTGCTTCAATTATTTTTATGACGATTACTATTCCAAAAGTTACAAAAAAAAATCCGCAGAAAGAAGAGAGTGATGATTGTAAATTAAATAAATTTATTATTAATTTAAAGAGTTTTTAATTTATTAAGAATAATTCAAATGTAAAAATAAAACATAACTTGAGTGGGAATCGAACCCTGACCTACCGCGTGTAAAGCAGGACGTATAACCACGCGACAACGCTGTGACAACTGTCAGTGCATATTTTTAAGGGGTATATAAATGCTTTATTTTGAATGCGTTAACTTTAAAGCCCTTTTTCTCGAAAAGGACAAAATAGTGCGCGCTATTACTTTGCCACTAAACACCATAGGTGTACAGCTACTTCGAAAAAAAATTTCAGCCAAATCCGTGTACCGGCGGTGGCGACCTCCCCTTGTAAATATAAGTATATTTATGTTCTCTGAAGATCTGGCCAAAACATTGAAAGCATGTTTGGAATAATCTATCATACTTATCAGATCTAGTACCTTAAGATTACCATTTGTGCCGGAATCTTTCATTCTCCTAAACGGTGAAATCTTTGTTACTCAACAACACCGTTCAATATTAGCTTAGTCCTTAGAATTAGAATGATAGAGTTCGAAGTAAATTAGTAATTGTTTTAATTACTAGATTTGGGAGGGGTTCGGGGGGAGGGGGGTTATAATTTTCCAACAATGATCTACTAATTTTGGTCGTCTCTTCAAGCAACCATATCGGAAACTCTCTTGTTTATTGCGCTGTTTGTTACCTCTTTCGAAACGCAACGATATTGCAGGACAACTCAATATTAGTTAATTAACTTACATGCCACATCAATGGCGTGGCGTCAAATGAGTGTCGTCCAACTGGTATACATTCGTTCCGTTTTCCTTTGTTTATTTATTTATTCATCTCGTTCATTTTCTGTCCTGCTGAAGACCGATTCCCTTTACCTGTACCAAAATAAACATCAAAATGTGTGGTTCCATAGTGTAGTGGTTATCACGTCTGCTTTACACGCAGAAGGTCTCCGGTTCGACCCCGGATGGAACCAAGTTGTCTCGTTTTGCTTCAAGAATGAAGAAGAAACAATAAAATAAAAATACGTACCTGACTGTGTTACACCGGCTAGTTGGTCTAGGAGTATGATTCTCGCTTAGGGTGCGAGAGGTCCCGGGTTCAAATCCCGGACGAGCCCAGTATGGTCTTCGATTTTAATAAGAAAACCTGTAATTTGGGAAGATTCGGACACTGAAATGAATCAATGAAATGAAGATTACATTTACTTGCTTTGCGTTTAAGTTACAAGTGTTACCATGTTCAAATTCAATATGAGAACTGTTTTCTTCAATTTTGATCGAAACAACGCAGTACACCAGTAATGCCGTTGAAGAAGATGTGAAATGAAGAATATATCGGCTCGTTGGTCTAGGGGTATGATTCTCGCTTAGGGTGCGAGAGGTTCCGGGTTCAAATCCCGGACGAGCCCAGTATGGTCTTCCATTTTGATATGCAAAACTGTACTCTGGGACTATTCCGCATTGCGTTTAATTTGCAAGTGTTACCGTGTTTCAATCCAATATGAAACTTGTTTTCTTCAATTTTTATCAAAACAACGCAGTATACCAGTAATGCCGTTGAAGAAGATGTGAAATGTAGAATATATTAAACCGTTAGTCTAGGGCTATGATTCTCGCCTACGGCGCGAGAGGTCCCCGGTTCTAATTCCGGATGAGCCCTGTTATTTTAATGATAATATTTCAATAACTTGTTCATTAATAATTTCAGTTTCTGTAAATTTATATTAAAAACAGTGACAATAACTATAAAATAAATGAGTAAAACGCGATAATCGAGCATATCGCTCAGTGGCAAAGTGTTCGCTCTGTATGTGAAAGGAACCGAGTTCGATCCCCGGCATTTCCATATTATAATCCAATTACTTAATTAACAAAAGTGAAAAATATGTCAATATGAACAAAACATATATACAGAACTTGAGTATTACACGTACATATATAGGCGCCGTGGCTTAGTTGGTTAAAGCGCCTGTCTAGTAAACAGGAGATCGGGAGTTCGAATCCCCCCGGGGCCTTACAGGACTGAACTTTTAATCAATAATTTCATCTTTCAAATCTTTAAATGAAAACGGTAATTTATTATTTGTTACAACTCCTCGATAGTATAGTGGTCAGTATCCCCGCCTGTCACGCGGGAGACCGGGGTTCGATTCCCCGTCGGGGAGAATAATTTTGGTGGTGTAGATGATAAAAAGAGTAACTTGTTTTAGACCAAATATGGAATTAATAAATTGCATTAAACTTTGATTAACTGAATTGATCAAACTCTTCTATGCACAAGAAAATTAATCGATCCTGCCAGGATTCGAACCTGAAATCTTCCGATCCGTAGTCAGACGCGTTATCCGTTGCGCCACAGGACCCCATTTTCCAAGCGTAAACTATCAATAAAATTGCAACGGTATCATGTTAAATAAAGTGCATTCATTTAATCATGCAATATTAAATTTTACTGTAACTTTGATCGCTGGGTCCCCAACGAATGACATTAATATGGCTAGGGTATCATCATTCATTTTCATAATATTTTCGGAATATTTTCAAATAACATACAGAAAATGTTACAACATATAAAATCAATTCCGATACCGGGAATCGAACCCGAGCCTCCTGGGTGAAAGCCAGGTATCCTAGCCACTAGACCATACCGGATATATATTTTCTTACAAAATTAAGACAAACTATGTATCTGTTCTACTGTCGTCTAGACATACTTTATACCTTAAGTTGGGAGTCAATGATCTACTAATCTTCGTTATAATACGTTGTATTTCCGGTATGGTCTAGTGGCTAGGATACCTGGCTCTCACCCAGGAGGCTCGGGTTCAATTCCCGGTACCGGAATAATTTTCATTTGGTAGACAAACGAATGTATTGTAAATAACTAAAAAAAAGGGGGAACATCAGTGAGTCGTAAGACGAACTAATTAAAATTTAATTGTACGTAAATGGTCTAGATCAAATATGATTCGGGTCCTTACAATTTGGTGTTGCAGTAACAATGTTAGCCCGTATGGTTCGTATATATTATAATTTGTGGGGCTCGAACCCACGACCCTGAGGTTAATTAGTAATGTGGGAAAGAGATCATTTCCAACCCAAAACAAAGTAACAAAAAAATTTTACTATTTTCTATCCGATTCCAAAATTTCCTACGACTACTACCAAAGTGATTACTTTCGCGGATAATACTAATTGCCCGGGTAGCTCAGTCGGTAGAGCATTGGACTTTTAATCCAAGGGTCCAGGGTTCAAGTCCCTGTTCGGGCGAAACGAATATTTAACAGGATCCTATGTGTTGATGAAGTTAGACTATATATTATATTGAGTAACCGCCTAGCGATAGTGTCGCTATTAGAACTCTTGAAATTCAAGTTAGTTACGAAAGTTATCACATCTAAATATAGTCTATCCATAGATATAAGAACTTGACATGATTCCTTAATAGGTAGGGTGGTACCCTTCACAGCAGGAGAGGCCATAAACTACTAGTAGTGGCGGTATTCAGGTACATTTGTAATGCTCTTAGCGGGAAAGACAAGAGACATTTTGTCTATAATTAAGACGTAATAATAATTTATTGAATATTACATTTATTTATGTTAATTTGTATTATTATTGTTAAGATGTATATCATATTTTTGTTGTTATTTTTCAAAATGTATTTATAAATTTCTGAATACAGCTCTGCTTTTTATTCATTTACTGTGTCGTATAATTTGGGATAATCCTCTGTTAATAGCATGCTGCGTTTAGTCAAGTTCTTATATCTATGGATACACTATATATAAGTATATTTATGTTGTCTGACGATCTGGCCAAAAGACCTACAAAGAGATGTTCGCTATCTATTATACACAAAAGTGACTTGGGAGAGGTACATAAACAAAAAAGTGATAATACAGTGCCATCGTTGCCAACAGTGGGGACATGCCACGAGCAATTGCAACCGTTAACCAAAATGCTTAAATACATACCAGCCACACTCCCGATGTCAAATGCTTGGGCAGTGGGAGACAGAACGAGTGCCAAATCGCCGCCTGCAGAGAAGACGGCCACCCCCCACTTCGAACCACCCAATAAAGCACCCTAAGCCCATACAGGTAATAAGCAACCCCCTGAAAACAATACTACTGCTATATTAAGAGACATAAATTAAGAATACAATACATTAAACACACTCATAAATTTAAATGAAATGCTATTAGTTTTAAGAGATTTGAATAAAAAATTGTCAGTATGTACAACTAAAATGGATAAAGTAACCACATTCCTAACCTTTCTACAATCATTAGACACCTACAATGTTTAATCTCCAAATATCCTCGTGGAACGCCAACGGAATCCTTTCCAAAACCGGCGAACTTACACACTACTTACACAAACACAACATACACATTATGCTTATTAACGAAACAAAACTGAGACACATAGATACACTAAAAATAAATGGATACACAATACACAGACAAGACAGACAAACACAACATCCACACACACCCGCAGGCGGCGTAGCCGCAATAATACACAACACAATCCCGCACACAAGAGTTCGCTTGCACCCAACATCCCTAGAATGCCTCGGTATCAAACTCACTAACAATATACATATCATCACAATATACAACAAACCTCTGAACAACTTTACACTACACGACCTACACACACTGTTACACACTAGTGGCAAAGTGCTGTTGATCGGCGATTTTAATGCGAAGCACGGTACATGGAATTGCAACAGCCCCAACGCGAACGGAAATACTCTCCATTCATACATCAATAATCACAATGCCATACTCATGCACTCTCCCACCCCGACACACTATCCTACCAATGGTATGACGCCTACCACCATAGACCTGATCCTTAATAGAAATATATCACACCTTACAGATCCTGTCTCCCTTCCAGAACTTAACTCAGACCATAATCCTATCCTAACAACACTCCACACGAAATTTGCACCCAACGACACAACACAACACATAAGAACATACAAACACACAGACTGGAAGGCATTCAGGAACACACTGGACAAGAATATAGACATAAACGCACATATACACAACACACTGGACATTGACACACAAGTTAACACACTCACACAAAACATTACACGAGCCATGAACAAACACACAAAAGTAACTAAACTAACACAGAACAAAGTCATCCTCCCATTGCATATCACACAACTCATCACAGCACGCAACAACACAAGAAGGCAATGGCAGAGGTCCCGTGATCCCCGTGACCACCTTCTGACAAATACCCTAACGCAAACAATCCGCACGGAAATCAAATCACATTACAATCATACCTGGACCCAAAAACTACAATCCCTAAATCCCAACGACAATTCATTGTGGAAATTCACCAGAGCCCTTGTTACGATTATTTTGTTTCTATTGTGTTTTGCATTCCTTTTGACGTCTTGTGTCCTTGTTATTGTTCGTATGTGTCATTTTCGCCTTGTCTATTTTCGTTACCTGTTATTTTCGTTTCTGTTAGTTTAATCTGAAATATATGTTTGTTGTTAGTTACTCCTTCAGAGTCATATTATAGTTTAAATAGTAGATATAAATAGATTTAAAATAGTTTACTTACTAGATTCAACTTTTTATTTGCCTCAATAACCCACGTGCTAGATTTCAATAAGATAATTTAGGTTATAATTAGTTACAATAACAAGTTTGACGTTTGCCGATAATAAAGCTATTGTTTCACTTACTATCTCAGACCCGTTCACACCTACCCATTGGCGTAGCGTATGTAAAATTTCGTTCATATTCAATTTTAGCTGTTTTTAATTATATTCATAAATTCATGGGAGTTGGGTTTCATAAATAAATGCGTAACTAAATTCATAGTAATAGTTTATCCGCCTGTATTTCAGATTATTCCCTTGTTGTCTTGTGTAAATGTTTCTTAATGTCGACCTTGGCGTCACCTGTCTTCTTGGCGCAATCGTATGATCTACTTTCTTTGTTTTTCCGACTTATCGGAAGTTTTCCTTCTTCTTTACTTAATTTAAGTAATGAGTTTCGTTTTGACTGGGCACAAGTACGCATCTTGAAAGCCATCGTACAGTATTTTCTTTTGAATGTCACGTTTTGGTTCGTGCTAAGTGAATTTTTGGTCGTAGAATACAAAAATCACCCCTATTGTAAGGCATTTTCGACCATCAAGTGATCGCTGTGGAGAGTTCGCGAAAGTTCGCGCTTCCATTGGTTACCTGCGTGCAGGGATTTATCGAGAGAAAAGACGACACGAGATATTTCCATTTTGTCCGTACAATTTTCTTCCAACTACCTGTTTTGCGTGATCCATGTCCACAACCGGAGTACCGAAGGAGACGTCGCGGCGAGACCCCGTTCATCGCTGTTGAGCCCGCATCCATTCTCGAGGGCATCCGACGCTAAGGACCCGCTTAGACCAGTTTTCGGGAAACACGTGGTCACGCAGATAAGTGCACCAGCACCCCTATCGAGTTTTGTTTCTTTTCTTCCCCTTCTTTGTTTCGCTTATTGTCGTCCACGCGAACGTGGGACCATTTATTTGTATTAACTTTCTTGTTCTCCCTTCATATTTAATATACATATGTATCGAATCTTTGTGTTCTAAAATATTATTATTTTGTTAGCAACTAAGTGCCAAGTGCACGTATATTGTAATCTTTATATTTTTTCTGTATTTCGCGGACACGGGTGTATTCTTTTATTTTATTCTTTTTTTTTGTCGCGCATTGTGTTTTCGTGTTCTCCCGCTAGGCAACGTGTCTATTCCCACCTTTTGTGAGCCGAAGTTGATCAACCGAGGACCCCGTCCCCCCCTCACGTATTGTTCTACCTGTGCGGATTAGACGCACGCGTAGTCGGGCGACCATACACTAGCGCCGTCTATCTGGTCATTTTTTATTTTATTTAACATTGTGCTGACATTTCTGTTCAGCTGTGTTGTTTGTGTTTTTCTCTGAACACCCCGTATCCCCGTATTTTGTTTTTGTTATTTTGATAATCTTAATTTAATTTTGCTAATTCATATTTCATTATTTTGTTTTCTTACGTTATTACTAATTTATTTTATTTTGTACTTATTTATTTATTATTTTGCTTACATCAAATTAAATTCATTTAACTTCTACCTTTTTGTATTTTTGTATTTCTAGCGAGTGATGGAAATTATTCCCGATCTCAATCGAGACGAATGGAAATTCTCTACTGCCGCCCCTATAAATACGGAGGCTGGGGTAGTGCCGCAGTTGGACCTCACGTCAACACAACAAGAACATTTGAGAATATTCCTGAGCAACAATTTTAATCAACTGAATACCTCTTTAGGTTGCACCACCCTCGTAGAGCACGAAATCGCCACCGAATCGCCACCCATTAAGCAACGATATTACCCTGTATCGCCCGCCATGCAGAGACACATCAGTACGGAACTGGACTCCATGTTAGAAGATGGTATTATCGAACCATCCCACAGCCCATGGTCATCCCCTATCCTGATGGTTCCTAAAAAGGATGGCACTTTTCGCTTTTGCGTCGACTTCCGACGTTTAAACAAGGTTACGAAAAGTGAAGCCAGTAGAGAGTATACCGCATTCACCGTACCTGGGCGCGGCTTGTTTCACTTCTTGCGCATGCCGTTTGGTCTGACCAATGCGCCAGCCACATGGCAAAGGTTAATAGACCGAGTTCTCGGCCCCGATTTGGAACCCTTCGTCTTCGTATACCTGGATGACATTATTGTCATCTCGGACGACTTTGAGCAGCATTTGAGCATCTTAAAGAGAATCTTCGATCGATTGTGTGAAGCTGGTCTGACACTAAGCCGAGACAAGTGTCAATTCTGTCGACCCGAGCTGCACTATCTAGGATACATTGTCGACACACAAGGACTCCGAGTCGACCCCGATAAAGTCAACGCGATTCTCAAAATTCCCACACCCAGATGCGTCGCAGATATACGAAGCTTCCTCGGAATGGCGTCATGGTACCGACGATTCGTCAAAGACTTCTCCACGATCAGCTCATCACTTACCAATCTTCTACGCAAGAATCGCAAGTGGGAATGGACGGAGGAATGCGAAAGTTCCTTCCAACTACTTAAGGAATGTTTAATATCGACACCAATACTATCATGTCCTGATTTTGACCAACCATTTGTAGTACAGACCGATGCTAGTGCCTATGGATTAGGAGCGGTATTAACACAGACATTGGACGATGGAGAGCGTGTGATTTGCTACCTGAGTAGGTCCTTGAGTAAACAGGAACGAAACTACTCCACCACTGAACGGGAATGTCTGGCTGTCGTGTGGGCACTGCAAAAATTACGTCCAAACTTAGAGGGAGCGCATTTTACCGTGATCACAGATCATCATTCCTTACTGTGGCTTAGTAATCTGAAAGACCCGTCCGGACGACTGTGTAGATGGGCTGTACGGTTACAGCAACATGATTTCGACATCATACACCGCAAGGGTAAGGACCACTTAGTACCGGACTGTCTGTCTCGCTCAGTTGACAGAGTGGAACCCATACATGCAGCGCCCGTCCATGATGACGAGCCTACCACCGACAAATGGTACTCTACCCTTATCCAGAAAATCGCAGTTACACCTCGTAAATATCCTCAATGGAGAGTCACGGATGGCAAAATATATAAATATGTTGGCACCAAGAACCCGGAGTTGATGGACGATCACGATACCTGGAAACAAGTCGTGCCAAAGGACAAACGTACCGAAATATTGATGCTTACGCATAACGTACCAACTTCCGGACACCCCGGTGTGACGAAAACGTACGCCAAGCTGCGTCAGACATTTTATTGGCCTAAAATGAAAGCAGACGTAGTGACACACGTCCGAAAATGTGTCACCTGTGCAGAGCAGAAAGCGGTTCAACAGTGTCCACCCGGCCTCATGGGTTCTCGACCCCGTGTATTTCGGCCTTTTCAACTAATTAGCACCGACATCATTGGCCCTCTTCCTAGCTCAACAAAAGGATACAGGTTTATTTTAGTAGTCGCTGACTATTACAGTAAATTCGTCTTAACCTTCCCATTGAGAAAGGCAACCGCCCAAGCCGTCACGCGTCACATGGAGAACGATATTTTCCTGCTCTTTGGTGTTCCGCAGTATTTGATATGCGACAACGGAGTGCAATTCAAAAGTGTGGACTTTCGGAACCTGTGCGACAAATATAAGGTATCGATATTATTCAATGCCCTGTATCACCCTCAGAACAACCCTTCTGAGAGAGTAAATCGCGTCATAAAGACAATGTTGTCGTCTTACGTTAAGGAAAATCATCGTCGCTGGGATGTTTATCTTCCATCCGTTACTTGCGCAATCCGCACCTTAGTCCACGAAGCAACAGGCTACACACCTTATTTTGTCAACTTTGGACGAGAGCACGTGTTGTCCGGAGAAGGGTACCCAAAATCCACTACCATTCCAGATGAATACGATCGTGAGAATGTCGCTGAAAGAAGGATAGCAGGTTTCGCTCGAGTTCACGATGAAGTCCGGAAACGTTTAGATCATGCCTACAAACAAAGTCGGACACAATACAACTTACGACGAAGGCCCGTTCAGTATGACGTAGGACGTACCGTTTGGCGCAGAAATTTCGCTTTATCTAATGCCGCAGACCATTTCGCTAGTAAGCTAGCTCCAAAGTATATCGGCCCATTCGTTATACGGAAAAAGCTTTCGAGTACCACATATGAACTTGGCGACCACAACGGAAAAGAGCGAGGTATTTGGCACGTTAAAGATTTGAAGGCCGGTCCAGATGCACACGACGTTGATAATGACGATCTATAAAGATATGCAAATTAATTTCTTCTTTTGATTTCATTTTTTTTTTTGTTATTCATGATGAGGAAAAATTTAGGAATTTTCCCTCACGGAAGTAAGGGGGAAATGTTACGATTATTTTGTTTCTATTGTGTTTTGCATTCCTTTTGACGTCTTGTGTCCTTGTTATTGTTCGTATGGGTCATTTTCGCCTTGTCTATTTTCGTTACCTGTTATTTTCGTTTCTGTTAGTTTAATCTGAAATATATGTTTGTTGTTAGTTACTCCTTCAGAGTCATATTATAGTTTAAATAGTAGATATAAATAGATTTAAAATAGTTTACTTACTAGATTCAACTTTTTATTTGCCTCAATAACCCATGTGCTAGATTTCAATAAGATAATTTAGGTTATAATTAGTTACAATAACAAGTTTGACGTTTGCCGATAATAAAGCTATTGTTTCACTTACTATCTCAGACCCGTTCACACCTACCCATTGGCGTAGCGTATGTAAAATTTCGTTCATATTCAATTTTAGCTGTTTTTAATTATATTCATAAATTCATGGGAGTTGGGTTTCATAAATAAATGCGTAACTAAATTCATAGTAATAGTTTATCCGCTTGTATTTCAGATTATTCCCTTGTTGTCTTGTGTAAATGTTTCTTAATGTCGACCTTGGCGTCACCTGTCTTCTTGGCGCAATCGTATGATCTACTTTCTTTGTTTTTCCGACTTATCGGAAGTTTTCCTTCTTCTTTACTTAATTTAAGTAATGAGTTTCGTTTTGACTGGGCACAAGTACGCATCTTGAAAGCCATCGTACAGTATTTTCTTGTGAATGTCACGTTTTGGTTCGTGCTAAGTGAATTTTTGGTCGTTGAATACAAAAATCACCCCTATTGTAAGGGATTTTCGACCATCAAGTGATAGCTGTGGAGAGTTCGCGAAAGTTCGCGCTTCCATTGGTTACCTGCGTGCAGGGATTTATCGAAAGAAAAGACGACACGAGATATTTCCATTTTGTCCGTACAATTTTCTTCCAACTACCTGTTTTGCGTGATCCATGTCCACAACCGGAGTACCGAAGGATACGTCGCGGCGAGACCCCGTTCATCGCTGTTGAGCCCGCATCCATTCTCGAGGGCATCCGACGCTAAGGACCCGCAATAGACCAGTTTTCGGGAAACACGTGGTCACGCAGATAAGTGCACCAGCACCCCTATCGAGTTTTGTTTCTTTTCTTCCCCTTCTTTGTTTCGCTTATTGTCGTCCACGCGAACGTGGGACCATTTATTTGTATTAACTTTCTTTTTCTCCCTTCATATTTAATATACATATGTATCGAATCTTTGTGTTCTAAAATATTATTATTTTGTTAGCAACTAAGTGCCAAGCGCACGTATATTGTAATCTTTATATTTTTTCTGTATTTCGCGGACACGGGTGTATTCTTTTATTATATTCTTTTTTTTTGTCGCGCATTGTGTTTTCGTGTTCTCCCGCTAGGCAACGTGTCTATTCCCACCTTTTGTGAGCCGAAGTTGATCAACCGAGGACCTTGGCACCCCCTCACGTGTTGTTCTACCTGTGCGGATTAGACGCACGCGTAGTCGGGCGACCATACGCTAGCGCCGTCTATCTGGTCATTTTTTATTTTATTTAACATTGTGCTGACATTTCTGTTCAGCTGTGTTGTTTGTGTTTTTCTCTGAACACCCCGTATCCCCGTATTTTGTTTTTGTTATTTTGATAATCTTAATTTAATTTTGCTAATTCATATTTCATTATTTTGTTTTCTTACGTTATTACTAATTTATTTTATTTTGTACTTATTTATTTATTATTTTGCTTACATCAAATTAAATTCATTTAACTTCTACCTTTTTGTATTTTTGTAGTTACCGCCCCTTTTCCCGTGTCTTGTCGCGTTTCGAACATTTTGTCCGCACCACCATCGCAGTTTGGTGGGTGCAGGTGGTAATTTTAATTGCGCGGCGCCCAAACATAGTTTTTCTACCACACCCTTCTCCACTGAGAAGCTGGCAACCTCACCCTCGTGAGGACAATTGTTCGTGGCCCATCAGGCACGTAACACCCTTAAGAAACCTATCACTCCCATCCCTACACTATTCCACAACAACATAAAGCTCGAAACTAGCGAGGAGAAGACAGAAGCAATCGCAACTGTCTTCGAGCAAATCTACCATTTAGATCCGGCCAACACCCCCGAGCAAACCAAACTGATAAATAGTACAATACAATTCCTAAACACACCCTCCCCAAATAATCCTAGAATTCTCGCAAAGCTCCTAACGTCACCTACTGAACTTACAGAAATTATCAAAAAGCTCCCCAACCGAAAAGCTCCTGGATCAGACTAAATCCAAAATATAATCCTGAAAAACCTATCCCGTAAAGCCATAGTCCAGCTAACCTACATCATAAATTCGATAATAAAATTCCAATACTTTCCCACAACATGGAAACATGCAGTCGTTATACCTATCCCAAAACCAAACAAAAATCACAAAATCCCAACTAGCTACCGCCCCATAAGCTTACTGAATACTCTCGGCAAAATAACAGAAAAAGTCATCCTGTCCCGAGTCAACCGCTATGAACAAACCCTTAACACCACCCCAACATCCCAATTCGGCTTCCGCCCTAAGCACATCACCGTCCAGCAAGTAGCAAGGATAGTGACAGACATAACAACCAACTTTAACAGAAATAATGTCACAGCTATGGCCCTGCTAGACATCGAAAAAGCTTTCGATAAAGTATGGATAGTGGGGCTAATAAGCAAATTGCAACGAGCTGGTTTCCCTCCTATCCTAGTTAAACTCATAAATTCCTACTTGAACAATCGCACCATGTGCGTAAAAGTAAATAATATCTTGTCAACCTCACGTCCTATCCTAGCCGGCATCCCCCAAGGAAGTGATCTTGGTCCCAGACTATTTACACTATATATCCACGACCTCCCCGAATTCCCCAAAACCAATATAGCCCTCTTTGCTGACGATACGGCCATCTATGCCCACTCGTTCAGCGCTGAAGTCGCCAACAAACAAATCCAGATCCACCTAAACATTATCCAACCATATCTTAAAGCCTGGAAAATCACCATAAACAACACCAAGACCGAAACCATTGTTTTTACACGAAAATACACAAACAACAAAATATTTACACCACTTAAAATAGAAGAACACAAAACCTTTCCCTCACCCTCAGTAAAATACTTCGGCGTCCACCTCGATTCCCGCCTATTCTATAACACACACATAAAACACACCATCAAAAAAGCACACATCATAATCAAATCACTTTACTCATTACTTAACGAAAGCAGCTCACTTTCATCAAACAACAAAAAACTCATATACACATCAATCATTCGTCCAACACTAACATACGCAGCCCCAGTATGGTGCTCCGCGTCAACAACAGCACTGAAACCACTACAGCGATTTCAAAATAAATTTCTACGTCTAGTTAATAACGCAGACAGATACGCACGAATCGTAGATCTACACGAAAGCACACAAATATCATACATACACCACTACATCAACCAAATGGCACAAACTTTTTATACTACACAAACACAATACAACCCACTCACAAAGAACATGACACAAATTAGAGAACACAACGCGCAATTCACAATTAAACATAAGCTTCCATATCAAACTCTCCCAATATTCACCGCTGGCGTTCCCAACTAAATCTCCTTCAAACAACCCAAGTCATATCACTCACATTGTAAATATCATCAGTCATTGTAAATACCACCCACATATTATAAGTAAGTAAGTCAGGTTCACCCATACAATTATTTTAAGCAGGTTTTTTGATAATTTTCCTGTAAGTAGAGTCTTAGCATTAATAATATAAAAATAAACAAATGTTTTAAATCCTAAGATATAAGCCGGAAGGTAAAGCGTCAGCTAGGAACTTCCGTACTAACATAGGTTAAGAACATTACTAACACTATAGTATATAAGCTGTACCATCTTGACATGTGTCAGAAATTAGGATTAGTAATACGTAAATGTTATCATTGTTATTATCTGTTCCTATCTGTTTCATGTCGCGTGTGTCCAGTGAAAAATGTACCTATAGATGTAAGAGTATTGTGTAAAATATCAAAATTAATAAAGAAAATTTAAAGTAAAGCTTCGGGTGCGAGAGGTCCCGGGTTCAAATCCCGGACGAGCCCAGTATAGTCTTTGATTTTAATATGAAAACCTGTAATCTGGGAAAAGAACAGAAGAACAGTGTTTTCGTTGAGTTAAATCTAACACTTGCCTTTTATTAGCTTTTAGGTAGGGAATCCAAATATGACTTCGGATTTTTTCTATCGCGTCAATTTTTTTTGTGATACAGGTGATCTCCAAAAAACATAAAAATGGGTACACAATTATACATAGTGAAAATAAAGAAATATAGTTACTTGAATGCACTTTATTCTTAACTATTTTGTTCGTACAAAGGATATATTGTACCTTTACTTCAAATCATGATCAAGACATTTCAATAAATTTACGCTTATAGGTTTTCCTGGAGTATGGAATTTGTGGACAATCCCGTCGAATGCTCCAGCAATAATCTGCCAACATATGTTGATCCCATCTACCTTGATATCGTGTTTCCATAACCTTCAGATCTTGGTGGAATCGTTCACCTTGTACATTACTGGTAGCACCAAGATTTTCCGGGAACACATCTAGATAACTATGCAAGAAATGCACCTTCACATTCATGTTGCAACCAAGCATTTTGTATGCGTCTAAAAGTTTCTCGACTATATGGGTGTAATTCTCTGCTCGTTTATTTCCAAGAAAATCTTTGACATTCGCCTTGAGTGATAACCAAGCATTATTTTCCAGTTCTGACATTGTTCCGATGAAATGATCATCTCTGATAAGTTTCCGAATCTGTGGACCATCTGAGTTGTTTATACACTTACACTTACGCTTATAAACGCTCACAACGCTATTATTCGTGTAAATACCCGCATAATCAGTACTGATGTGGTGCTATTGCTAGTCAACTTTCGCAGCTCTACAAGGTCATCTCGCACCCCTACCGACTGATTATTATCAGTCAATAAACACTAATACTCTCCACCATCACAGATAAAATAATCGTTTGGAGATATGCACAGGAGAAAATACTGACACGATAGAATAAAACTAACGGCAGTCTCAAAATCAGTATAATTAATTACCATAAGATAAGCGATAGAAAATAAACCTGACGTGAAAGAAGAAAACCAAATGCAGTTTCGAACTCAGCATACCTATTTTATAATAGTTAGAATCAGCTTTAAAATCGAAGTCAACAAAAAATGTGTTCAAAATTGTTCCCCAGTGTTATTGGTGTCTTGAATTTGGTGGCAATAAAACTATAATTTGCCGAAACCCGGGATTGAACCGGGGACCTTTAGATCTTCAGTCTAACGCTCTCCCAACTGAGCTATTTCGGCACATATCTAACAAGCTATTGCGTTGCTTCCCACAGAATTACATGTTTTTCTCTTTTGAAATGAATATTTATTGTAATAAAACCTGTTTCCGCCCGGGATCGAACCGGGGACCTTGTGCGTGTGAAGCACACGTGATAACCACTACACTACGAAAACTGATGTATGTATGTAAAAGTTCAACATACATAAAAAACCCGTGCAAGTACGGCATATAAAAAATGTTTCCGCCCGGGATCGAACCGGGGACCATCCGCGTGTTAGGCGGATGTGATAACCACTACACCACGGAAACTAGTTATCTGTTAGAAATATGTGGTTTACTTTCACCGAAGTGTTTATAAATGCAACGTGACTATTTCAACTTTAACGATTACCCATATAGACTGCATAAAAATTATTCCGATACCGGAAATCGAACCTGAGTGTCCAGGTATCCTTGAACATACCGCATATTTGAGAATATTGTCACCAAAATATTTTTGCACGGATACCCAGTTCCACTATCATATTCCTTTTGTAATAAGACCACAAACTAAATTGTAACCCTGTTCACTACTGAACTCGAGAAAGAATTCCAATAGCAGTAACGAGCGTGCAGTAGTCCACTCTATTACTGTTCTCGGTTGGTATACTATGTCAGATGTGGAATAAGTGTATTTTAGTAACCGCAATTTATATATGTAAGTTAATATTGCATTTAATTCGGTGCTATTGAAAGCATGATTTGAACCAAGTACCTTTCGATCTTCAGTCTAACGCTTCCCAATTACGGCTGATTCATTATTAAACATTATAGAATGTGAAAACAAAATTACTTAAGTACATGTTTACATGAAAATATAAATAATTTACAAATTTATGTATATCATCGTTAAGAAAAATAAGCATTATTGAGCAAAAAAAAATAATCTTAAATTTCATTCAAGAAGCACATACGGTTTTAAATCTACGTTAATTTGATGAAAATTTAATACATAATTTCATATCGAAATATGTGGATAGATTCTGTGACACTCATTCTAGCTTTGTTTGCCATATCATCCCTATATTAATTTCTTTAAATTTCACTACACACAGGATTAGCCCAATTAAAGGACAGGAACGATTACAAGGTTATATAAACAATAATTAAACAAAACCATCTCTAGCTATAGTAGAGCATAGTGCCTGGTTATATCGTATAAACAGAAATAAATAGAACATGTGAAATTACATAAAAAAAAAAACATAATATATGATAATGGAACGATACAAATAATTATGTAATCATACCTCGTACATGTGCCTCCGTGGCGCAATTGGCTAGCGCGTTCGGCTGTTAACCGAAAGGTTGGTGGTTCAAGCCCACCGGGGGGCGAACACCATTTTGAATTCTGCAGTAATTTAATCCCGAAGTTTCAACATAATACCTATTCAGAACAAGTACATGAGCCTACGTGGAGCAATTGGATAGTTCGTACAGCTGTTTACCGAAAGGTTGTTGGTTCGAGCCCACCCGGGGACGAACATAATTTTGAGTTCTGCAGTAAATTAAACCAGGCATTTAAAAATATTTCATTGTCACACAAGTATATCAGTATGCAGTGGCGGCCGGTGACAATTGAAACAGGTGGGGCCAGGGACTAAAACTATTTTTTTATATTTATATAGAGGGTTCAATTATTGATTTATAGTTATTATTTCTATTACAATAATGTTTAGTTACAATCCACTGATGCCGAATATATTGTTTAATTAAGATGACTAATAGAACCCATAAATATAAACACATAAAAGTCAAAGAATATATTTTTTTTATTTATTATAAAGTAAACATAATGTGTACTCGTATTATACATATAGTGACATTATCAAAACGAAAGGGATTCAATAAAGACAGACACTAAAAAAATAGATACAGACAAAACAGAAAAATAATAGTAAATTAAATTAGAACTACTGATAAATCCAGGAAAAAATATAAAATACAAAAAAAATACAAGACTCTGGACCCACTATAACAGATCAACAACGAGGACAAAGAATCACACGCTATTTACATAAAACAAGCTAATTCACGTGCTTGATAATGAATGTGCGCTATGTATGTATATATGTGCTACGTGCCAACACAGAACATAGTTGAATGGGCCAGTCAAGCCTGGCCCCGAGATAGGCGTTTTCGCCTGTATATAAAACACGATCGATACTGCGCGCGCATCATACATGCTCCGTGTATACAATACACGTATGCACAATACACGTATACAATAGGACCAGCTCCGGCTGGCCCCAGAGTCCGTACTAAGTCGCATTATACAATATTGCCACAAAATACGCCTGTCATTTTTTTATTAAACAATAAGACGTGTTGAAAATAGATCAAAAAATTAATAATTACAAGAAATACATGTTTTAAGGCTACATGTATTGGACTAGTTATAAAAATATAGGTGGGGCCCGGCCCCTAGGGCCCCTATAAACGAGCCGCCGCTGTCAGTATATCAGTAGACAATTTTGAATTGACTCGGAGGGGCCCCGTCTAACGCTACAGCTTGGCTGTTTTCGCGTGTCGCATGCGCCACTAGGCCCGTACTCTACTTAAAGAAAGCCCCACAGGTACGGCCTGACTCACTGGACCACGTACCGTCCTGAACCAGACCTCCAGGTACATGACCTTCAAAGGAGACCCATTCTGCCTGAAGAAGACCTCCAAGTTTATGAAAGAAGAGGCCATACAACGTTGATCCAGACCCCGTGACTCCCCCGAGTTCACCCCTGAAGACCTCCAGGTACATGATCTTGAAATAAGAGGCCATACAGTCTGGCCGCCTGGAAGACGGCATCCAGGCCACGCCTCCGATCACGTGACCCGCGCCCCCTCCCTTCCCCACAGCTCAATACTACAGTACAGGCTCGAGGTAGGCAACACGTAATGCTGATCCAGGATGTACATTACTATACTACTAACAGAGGCGAGTATTTATTCAATTGGAGCAGGACTATCGCAAGGAAAAGTAGGTAGAGATCTCCCGATAGCTTACGCAAGTAGAACGTTGTATAAAGCAGAACAAAATTATCGTGTGACAGAAAAAGAATTATTGGCAATTTCCTGGACAACAAACAATTTCAGACCTTATTTATACGATAGACAATTCACGATTGTAACCAATCACAGGCCTCTAGTATGGTTATTCAGTGTCAAAGATCCAGGTAGTCGATTAATGTGATTCGGGTTACAACTAGAAGAGTATGATTATCAAATAGTACCTAAAAGTGGAAAAAGAAATACAAATTCGGAGGCGTTAAGCAGAATAGGGAACTTACATGAAATTTTTATTTATTTTCTTTTATAAAAACATAACCCTGAGTACAATTTAATTTATCGTGGTGCTCTGCTATAGGCCTGAGCCTTTTCAGAGTGTATGCGTCGGTGTAGTGTAGTGTACCTATCCTATGTGTTGCTTTGTGTCATTTGTATGCCCTTTGTGGCTGCCATTGGCCAATCTATCTACTTGTCACATGACGTACACCAGAGGTGACATTAGTTCGATTTAGGGCCTAGCGTGTTTTAAGTACCAGTGTACCTAGGCAGGGGAAACCGAAGTAGCCGGAGAAAACTTGCCGTTTACTCAGCGTGAGCCAGGCGGGCGGTTCCGCTTCGACGGTCACCTGAGTACTTAAAATGTGATATAATGCAAAGAAACTATTTTTTGTTTATTATTTTTAAATAAATTCAAAGTCAAAATCAGAATCAATCAGAATATTGACGAAGTGCACTGTTTTTATGGTTATTTATGTTGTAGCGTTCTTTTTATTTTTGGTGGTAAACTAAAATTGGCGAGTTGAGGCAGAAGTTAAGTCAGTATGACTTAATTAATGATTGCGACCTCGAACAGTGTCTTTTGTTTTTAAGTTTGGAAAAATTAGCGGGATACTCGGTGTCTAACAGTCTCGAGATTCAGACGACAGTTTTTGGTTTCACGTTTTCTTTTGTTCCGTGATCCACATGTTTTTATCGTTTTTCCCTTAAAGGGAGTAGTTTTGTAAGGATCCGGATTGGGCTCTGTTGAGGAAATAGTAGTGTAGTTGAGCCAGAAATCAAAGTGTGTTCGCGATCTGTCGCTATCGAGCGTAATTGTTGCGTATTTCCGACTCTCGCGACACACGTGTCTTTGTGTGAGGAGCAACATCCCCTCGAATCCCGAGTACCTGTTTTCGAGCCGAAACGATCCAAGGAGGCGTGGAGGCGAGGCGGCTTTACTGGATACGTCCCCGCTGATCCGTTCGCGGTGTTCAATTGTCCCCTGGGCGACGTGGTCTCAGATGAGTACATTTCCGGTTAACTCATTCGTGACCTTGACAATATTGTAAAGACAGCCTCCCCCACACCATCGCCAATCATAGGCACCACACCCGGCTTCACCATTCATAATTTTGTTATTTTTCATTATTACTATTATTATTGCTATTATTATTATTATTATTGTTCTGTTTGTTATTTTACATCGATTATTCATATTTGGGCTATTTAGGTATAAGATCATTCACCGCCATATAGATTTAAGATTAGATAGTTGTTTTCATTTGTATATCTAACTTTTCATTTGTTAATATAAGTTTAAGCGTGTTTTGTTGAAACGACGCATCTTTATTTGTTCATACGATTCCGTCCGAATATCCCCGATCCTCGCATTCGTACTCATGCGCAGGAGACTGATTGGTGGGGGATTTCAAATTAGAGTGCGTGGCGCCCTCCGTGACTATTGCAACATTTACCATCACGTGACTAGACGAACAACTCCCCTCTCCGCTATAGCTGTCGGCAACTATCGGGCTAACATCCGCCACTACTCGCCGCCGAGCGTAGTAAATTTGAAAATATTGCGTGGCAATGTGTTAAGTTTTTCTTGTGCCATTATATTGATCATTACTGCCTTTTTGCGTTATTAGTGATTAGTTATAGTGTAAAACTTTTTCTTGAACATTATTACTACAGACTTTGTGTTAATTATACTATCAGCTAAATTCATTATAATTGCATTTTGTAAAATTGCCTAGTTGTGTCGCTTTCGGTTGTAACAAAAAAATCATATAATACATCTAAGAAGAGCTGTGCAGAAAAATATATTAGTGTTCGATTACATTATATCGCCAAACAAAATGTTGATCATTCCCTCAGCAAAATGAACTTATTTAATAAAATAGTTTTGTTTGAAGGGCATTGAACATATTTCGCTAATATTTCAGTAAGTTTTGTTTTATATTGTTCTTTTCTATTTTATTTTTTCAATTTGTATGCTCTTATATAAAAATAAAATATGCTTATGTTGTTCATTTATAAACGATATTTGTATAATATTTTTTTAAAGAATTTTTATAGCAAGAATTGGGATATTTTTACAATTTATTGAAATTCTTCCACATAAGCCCAGCAAAACAGAGGTCATAAAAACATGGCTTCAGTCCCATACTCCACAAATCGATGTTATATGCCCTCTATAGTTTCTTTACTCCAAGCTCCGTACGCTTAGTTCTTTGGCATTTACTATTCAAGTAAGCAATGTGCCGACAAATGGATAAATTTGTTAAGGAGCTACAGATCCTGTAAGAATCAGAATAAAAAAAAAAACAGGCAGACAGACTCTCAATAATTGAAAAGAAAAGATTTAAAAAAAAAACATGTAGATTATCCTGAGTTCTACGTTTATTTGTTTAAAAGATCCGTTTCATTGCGTGTTTGTAGAAAATTCATTGAGATCTGATGCAAGTTTAAAAGACGATGACCGTATTGTTCCAGTTAGGAATTTTAAACCTTGGTTAGGGGCACATATAAAAGCTTCAATCCTTGGCATTTCTAAAGCCAGATATATTGAATTTAAAAGAGGAGAACTTCCAGTGAAAGTTATTCAGGGTACCCGAGTGATTTTAAAATGTACACAGTAAGTCATAATAAAAAAATATAGGTTAGCGTATAAAAATTTTTTTTCGGAAATGAATCAATTAAAATATAAAAACGTATTACGGGGCTATTCTTTAAAATTAAGTAAAAAATTTAACTTCATGTTAAAATTTAACTAATAACATGCCTGTTTACTGAAATCTGTTAAATGGTATTCTGTATGTTATATTTTAACACATCCTTTAAATTCCGAAATTTTAACAGGTCTGTTAAAGTATAACGAGAAGTTATCTGCGAAACAGCGAATTTTTTAGTAAACGTATGTCGTTACTCATTATTCATAGTTGAACTCATTATTATTAGAAATGTCAAAACTTTTCAACACATTCTATTTCACAATAACTTATAATAAAATGACAAAGAGGGAAAGAACTACAAAAAAGCAAACAGAAACAATGGTTTCTTTTATATATCAGAAAATACAGAAATAGCGTATAGTGCAAATCGGGGGTTCCCAACGGGGTCGGTATAGACCCCATAGGGGTCGATGGATAATTGGAAGGGGTCGATAAATTATTATAAAGTTTCTAGGGGTCGATAGAAGTTTCTAAGGGGTCAATGGACAAATTATATACTATTTTTTTCCATATTATGTTAATAAAGTAAATATTCTGCTGAAGAACGTAAATAAATGCTTAATTGTGGTACTCCGTGTAAAGCGTGCATTACACGATGCAGTTTTTCTTTTCAAGTAACTTTAAAAGTTTTCTCTCTCGCACAATTACGTAAGTGTAAGAGAGATAGTAAAGTCGACTTATAACGTAAAACTGCAACGTGCACTACTTTTTCTTAAAAGTTCCTTCAAGTTCTACCTGTGAGCATGCGCATTACTGCTTATACTGCATTACCAACTTAACGCGTGTTTAACAGTAGCTTCCATTTATTTTCATCTGCCAGTTTGTTTTTTTTATTTGTTTATATTGTTATGTTTAAACTGTAAAATGGCACATTGGAGTAGAGAATAAATTGAAATTTAATTAAGTTAATTCATTAAATCAAGAAGAAATATAATTTATGTTGGTACGGCTGTTTGTTTGACACTTGGATATTTTAATTCACGAAAAAACTTGATCGTGTAAACAAACTTGTAAGGTAACTTATAAAGACGCTTTTAAAGTTACTCGAAAAGAAAAACTTCATCGTGTAATGCACGCTTAACTGGGATATAGCTTGATGTTGTACAATAAAGTAAAATAAAATTTAATATTAACTAGCCTAAATCGCAACCGCGCACGCCTCACATAGTGAGTTCTGTGCGCTGTACAGCGCAACGTAAAACGTAAGGCTGAGATCACGCATTGTATTTTCGCGGAACGGTTTGGCGCCAAACCGTTCCCGGCAAATCGTTCTCGCTGAAACGCTATCTGTGTTCCTAGCCTAATCAGTAATTACGATTCAATAATTTGCTAGTCCAAATTGTCTCTAGAATTGCGCATGCTTCACAGTAAATTGTACTGTAAATATTATTCATTTTAGTATGAACGAAGAGCTAACCAGCTGCGCGTGCATCACACTGTGTGTCACTAGGTAACTACCAAGGATTGATTGAACATAATTGTAAGTATTTTCATTGTCAATCTTTCAAACGTGATAGATTTTTTAACTATTTCATTTTATATTTCAGGATCAATATGTCGTCTCCAAAAAGAAAATGCAGACAATATTCACAAGAATATGAATGCCTTGGATTTATTAGTTCACCTGGAAATAATACAATAGCATTGTGCCTTATCTGTGAATAGACATTTCATAATAATGCTATGAAACCATCAAAGATGAAAGATCATTTATATAGGAAGCATTCTGATAAAAAATACAAGGAATTAGAGTATTTTAAAAATTTTAAAGACAAATTTCTAGTGTGATCCAAAACAGAACTGGAAACGTTTTTGACACCTTCAACATCTAAAAATATTGAAGGAGGACTAGAAGCTTCTTACCAAATATCATTACTTATAGCAAAAGCGGGGTATCTCTATCCAGTCGGTGAAAAATTGATATTACCGACAGTACAAGAAATAATTAAAACTGTGATTGAAATGGACCCAAATCCAGTACTACGAAGCATTCCCCTAAGTAATAATACGTTCAACGGCGCTCGATGAAATGGCCGAAGATCTTAAAAAGTCTTTGATATTTGAATTGCGAAGTTGTAATTTTTCTGTTCAACTGTATGAAGCTACCTTTGGAATAATGAATCTCTTAATGATCTATGTTCGTTATTATTGCTCCAGGAAAGAAGAAATAACGGAGCAATTTCTGGGTCTGGAGCAGATTTATACAACAGGAGAAATTATATATAATTGCTATGAATTATTTTTGGAACAAAACGAAATTCCTATTTTCATTATTACTGCAGCTTCTTGTGATAGAGCACCTGCAATGGCAGGAAAATATCAGGGTTTTCTAGCTTTTCTGAAGAAAAAAGTTCGTAACATTCGAACAGTACACTGTGTTTTGCACAGACAACATTTAGTTGCCAAGAGGTTAAATGAAAAACTTCACAAAGTTCTAAAATTGTGCATTAAAACTATAAATATCATTAAATCCAAAGTTTTGAATGATCGGCTCTTTGCACTATTATGTGACAGTAATGATGAATGTTATAACAATTTGCTTCTACATACGGAAGTGCGCTGGCTGTCAAAAGGTAACTATTTGCAACGTTTTGTTGACATTTTTGATTCAGTAATAGAATTTCTTCTTGAAATTGACCAACCTACATCAGCACAAATCATTGAATTAAAAAAAAATATATACAGTGAACACTCGATAGAGTCACCTTCGATAAAAGAAACATTTGGTATAAGCAACTCTTGATATAGTAAACAATTTTAGTTTTTGTCATTCGATATAGTCACTTTGTTTTTATCTGTCATTCGATAAAATAAACCCTTCAACTCTGCTAAAGATGGAAAAAAAGAAGAGACTTTCATTACTATTAAACAAAAATTAAATACTTGAAACCAAAAGAGGGACGAAGATAAAAGCACTGTGTGTTGAATTTAATGTGGATAAATCAACAATTTCGAAAATTATGAAAAATAAAGAAAACTTAGAAGTCTACGGCGCCTCATGCTGCAATGTACCAAAACAGAAAAATCGGATGACAATCTCGAAATTGGAGCAAGCTTTATATATGTGGTTTCTACATCAACGAGACTTGAAAAATATCGTCACAAATGAAATTTTAAAATTAAAGGGTAATTTATGTTCGTATGGGATTTACTGGGTCATTTTTGGCAAGTGATGGGTGTGTGAACAACTTCAAAAAAAGACATGCCATTCGCTTATTAACTATTTCCGGCGAAAAACTGTCATGCGATGCTTCGCAAATTCCAAGTTTCTTAGAAAAGTGTAAAGAGATAATTAATGAAAACCAATATGGTATGAAGCAAATCTATAGTTGTGACGAAACAGGATTACTGTATAAAGGATTGCCAAATAAAACTAATGTTCATCGCAATGAAGTAACAGCCCCTGGACGAAAAAAGAAAGGAAACGGTCACTTTAATGCCCTGTGATAATGCCACGGGCAATCACAAATTACCTTTAATGATGATAGGAAAGGCAGCTCGCCCAATGTGCTTTAAAAATATTACAATTCCATTATATTATCGATCATCCAAAAATGCGTGGCAGACGACAAATTTATTTGAGTAATGGTTTTTGAAACAATTTATTCCTGGAGTAACATCGTACTTAACGTCAAAAAAATGACCCATAAAAGCTCTACTAATCGTCGATAATGCAACGTGTCATGGGGCAATTGAAAATGAACATATCAAAATTTTGTTTTTGCCTCCAAATATGACCCCTTACCTACTACCACTCGATCAGAACATAATCAAATCTCTAAAAGTCCGATACCGCAAAAATTTGTTAACAACAGTAGCGTCTCAATTTGAGGATATTCATATTGCTTTAAACAGCATTACGCTTAAAGATGTAGCTTATATGGCAGTGGAGTCTTGGAACGAAGTTCCAAAGAATGTAATTGTAAATGCATTTAAGTTGTATTCATCATCTGAAGAAACTAATTTTAATTTACCAATTGGCCATTTTACAGAAGATGATGATATTCCGATTGTTAGATTATTCAATTCTGCAATTAGAGACAATGTCGCAACTGATGATGAAATAATGGAATGGGCAGAAGGACAAAATGAACTATCACACGTTCATGATTTGGATTGCGTTATGAACATTAACCGTATGGAACATGTAGAAGAAAATTTTGACGAGAGTAACAATGCTCAAATGTTTAATATTGACAAAATTGTCAACTCGGTCAATGTAGTTATTGAGTGGTCAGACAGTGTTTGCCTCCCCATTAATGATATTCTCCTACTGAGAAAAATTAGAGAGAAAGCAGTTTTTCAAAAGTTTGAATAAAATTCTTATAAAATATGTTCTTTTGTAATAAAAATTCATGTTACGTTTAAAAATTTAATTTTAATTATTAAAATTTTTCTTTTTTTAATTTTGACTACCTATCTTGATATAATCAACATTTTATAAGGGCAACTTCTTTTAAATTTTGTTGTCAGCCAAGGTGACTATATTGAATGTTCACTGTATATATTTTACTTCACCGACATATATTCTAAATTCAATAGTATGCAAAATAAATTGCAAGGCAAAGATATAAATCGCATTCAAACATTAGCAAATATCTAGGATTTCGTTCCAAAATTGACTTATTGACGTCTACATTGAATCGAATGGACTTTATTTATTTCGAACTTAATGAGTTTATCTATTATTGAAAAAGATAGTATTTGTTCGACATAATAATATACACGGATCACTTGAAAAAATTGAAAAAATACTTCAACTTCAAATTTAAATGTGCCCCCGTGGATTATACAACCGTTTGAGTGTGACATTTCCAAAGTAATTGTTTCTGTACAAGAAGAATTGATTGAAATAAGGGAAGATCTGGAATTAAAAATTTTATGTAAAACAACTGGATATGCTAAATTTTGGAATAATAAACACATTTGTAAAAACTTCCTCAATTTTAAAAATATTGGTGAACCAATGTTTTTAACGTTCCCCAGTTCATATCTAGTAGAAGTCGGTTTTAGTCACATAAATATTAAATTAAGAAAAACAAGAAACCTGATAACTACCATGTCCGAAAGATTGCAATGCACACAACACTTTTAAATAGTTTGGAATTCCTGTAATTCTCTTCATTTCAGTTAAATGTGGTGAAATAACATTGATTATGTATTGTGCTGCTCGTTTATTTAATCGAAATAATTTGATAAATCGCATATCAGGTAACTCAAATGGGTTACTTATATTCTGTAAGTTTTGATGGAATTCTCTTAATTAAAAAGTAAATTTTAGCATATGTGTTAACGGCATTACGATGAAATGGTATTCTCTAAACCATTGCACTATCCTTCGTGTTAAAAATTAGAATTTAACAGGCCCGTTAAAGTATGTCGTGAAGACAGACGCATGTGACGCCAAAACTTGTCCAAAACGTATGTCTTAAGTTAATTCTTACACGATTTATATAGCTGTCAAATGGTATTCATCACATTGTACCCTGTAAGTAACATGTATCGTGTTTATTTTTCATTAAAATGGAGAATAGTAAGTCATATTTTGTAATACATATGTGTGTAATGAAACCAGTATAATTTAACATTTAGATGATAATAAGAATGGGGATAAAAAACGAGGATCGTGAACAACCAAAAAACAAATAGAAATCCTTATTAATTATATACAGGAAAATCCAATAATATTATCTGGAAAATTAAATCAAAAAGATCAAGCGAATGTTTCTAAAACATGGGAAGAATTAACAGATGTGCTTAATTAAGAACACCTATGTCGCTTATTCCATCGACTGAGCGAGTATGGAGCAGTCATCAATCCCGCAAAGTATACTCGGTATTATGGAAGTATTCTTTCTCGGATATAGCGTCATCTGCCGCTGTCACGCCGCTGCAGGCCAAAGTGCAAACAGCACAAGAGTTTCATCAGCCGGACATCATCCAACAGCTTCGTCGTTATCTCGGTATGCTAGATTTTTACAGGCAGTTCTTCCCGGACGCCGCTGCTATTTTGGCACCGCTTAACAAGCTGCTGGAAAGACACAAGACAAAAAGCAAGTACCCGATCCAGTGGATGCGGGCGACACGCCGGCGACACTCCAGCAAGCACGGCCTGTCGCGCACTGCACTGTTTGCGAACCCGGATCCCCGCCTACCTCTCACCATCTTCACTGACGCGTCGGACACAAGCATCGGCGCGGCACTTCAACAACACACCGCAAATAACACCGACCCAGCAAAAATACAGCGCGTTCGACCGGGAATTCCTAGCCATATATCGGTCAATAAAATATTTCCGACATATGGTTGAAGATCGCCAGTTTATCGTCTACACGGACCACAAGCCACTGACGTTTTGCGTTCCAGTAGAACCCGGACAAGAGATCGCCGAGACGGTTCCGGCACCTGGACTACATAGGTCAGTTCACCACTGACATAAGGCATGTTCCTGAACAGGACAATGTCGTAGCCGACGCCCTCTCCCGAGTTGACGAGCTAGCCGCTTCCATCGACTACGATGCTCTTGCACGGGCCCAGGAGGTCAACAGCGAACTGAAGCGCTGGTTGCAATCCACCACAACGGGTTTGCTCCTCCGAAAGGTTCGCATTACAGGCACAATAAGCGACCTTGTCTGTGAAGTAGCAACGCCAACACCGCGCCCCTTCATAATGGACACGTTCCGCAGACAAGCTTTCCAGTCAGTGCACGGCCTAGCGCGTCCAGGAATAAATAGTACGGTAAAGATGGTCACGCAGCGGTTCGTATGGCCATCGATGAAGGCAAACTGTAGGAAATGGGCACGCAGCTGCATTCCGTGCCAGAGGAGCAAAGTTTCCCGCCACGTCTCATCTCCACTCGGACAGGTTCAGCTTGCCAGCACGAGGTTGAAGCACATTCATATCGACCTCGTGGGTCCACTTACTTTTGTTTCAGGTTATAAACACTGTCTGACCGTCATCGACCGCTTTACCAGGTGGCCCGAGGCAGTTCCGCTAGAGGACATCGAGGCCACAACCGACGAAGCAGCTCTTATTTCGAACTGGGTGACTCGTTGCGGGGTCCCAACAAGAATTACCTCAAACCAAGGCCGACAGTTCACGTCCAGGGTGTTCCAATCCAGAACCATCATAGGCTCAAAGCATTGTCCAACTACCAGTTATCACCCACAGGCAAACGGAATGGTAGCACGCCTACACAGACAACTTAAATCAACCATTCGTTGTCACGCCGACATGAACTGGGTCCCCAACCTGCCATTAGTCTTCCTGGGGATCCGCGTCGCCGGGAAAGAGGATCTCCGTACTACATCAGCCGATTTAGTATACGGATAAAACATTCGATTGCCAGGTGAGTTTCTAGCTCGGCAACAGCGAAACGAACTGCTACTCGGACCCACGGACTTCGTTGGCCAGTTGCGTTGTCATCTGCAGGACATCCGCCCGACCGTGGCCCGACCGTGGCCCGAAGCGTAAATTTGTGTCACGAGATTTGACTACGACTGCTCACCTATTCGTGCGCCACGACGCGACCAGGGGTCCATTACAGCCATTCTATAATGAACCGTATGAGGTCATCGCATGAAACGACAAGTTTTTTACAGTAAAAATCAACGAGAAGAACACGACGGTATCCATCGACCGTCTCAAACCCGCGTACATCCTGTCGGAAGATCTCGACGATACGCAACCAGGAAGCACCCCGCCGCTGACGACTACCACGGCAGATACACAAGAACCAACCCAGGACGTAACCTCTAGTACAACACGTTCCGCACGCAGAGTGCATTTCCCAGAACGCTACACCTCCATATATGCTAGGGGGTGATGTAGCGACACAAGGAAATTTCCACAGTTCCAAGAAACACATCTGGCACGCAGCAGCGCCAACGGTGGTAAATTACCCCGACCACAGTCAGTCCTCAGCCGTCACACACCGCACATCGTTTCCGTACTTCTTTATCCAAAACTATAAGTACAAAGCATATACAGAGTGTCTGTTTTAAAAGGGCCACTTAAGGGATATTAGAAACTATAAGTTACGATGTCGGTTTAATTAGACAAAAGTTGCCAATTTATGGGCCATGTTGGTGGTAACTTCGTATTTTGAAAATTTTGCATGGCTCGCAAGATAATGACAAAAGTTTAAATTTTTCGATTTTTAATTATCTTTTATAACTCAAATTTAAAACTGAAAATTTTGAAAAAAGTTTTAAATAAATATTTTAGCATACATAAGAAGCTATTCGTTAAATTTAACGAAATTTTTTTAATGGATATATCTGGAGATACAACATGCAAGTTAATTTTTTGGTAACTATAGTAAATTTTATTCTAGTTAAAAAGTGCTATTTTTTCTCTTTACAATAATATATTTGTTTATATAAATATCTTTTTCAGTTTTAAAGAAAAACAAAAAAGTATGATAAAAATCATAATTGCAATTGTTTTATACCAAATTTGCATGGCATACTACGAAATTCATAGTTTTTAGTTTTTCTTCGAAACTAAAAAAGATATTTTAAAACGAATACACCACTGTAAAGAAAAAAAAAACAGTTTTGAACTGGACTGAAAATAACTTGCATGCTGTATATCCAGAAATATGTGCAAAATTTTTTTTATCAAATTCATCCAAAAGCCTGTTCTCCATACTAAAATAATTCTTTGAAGCATTTTTCAATATTTTGAGTACCTTCCGAGTTATAAAGGAAAATTAAAATTCGAAAAAATCACATATTTGTCATTATCTACTGAGCCATTCAATATTTAAAAAATATGAAATCGCCATCAATATCGGCTCATAAATTGGCAACTTTTGTCTAATTTAACCGACATCGTAACTCTTATAGTTTCCAAGATCCCTTAAGTGGCCCGTTGACAGACACTCTGGATATCGTTGTTCATTAAAATATTAAAAACATATTTTCATTGCACCGACATATTTTCATTGCAAACCGGTGATTGTTGTTGACTACAACCAAAGAAAGTCATTCATTGATCTCTCGGATCAAATGGCCGCCTACGCACGCTATACAAGACGGACTGTTAAGTGGTACAAACGATTGGCATTTCATTTGCTTACCTTTACCACTGTAGTAAATGCTCTACATTTATTCACCAAAGTAAACAATAATAAAATGAGTATTATAAAATTCGAGGAAGCTATTATTAAGTTCCTAGTCTACCCAAACATAGAGCCATTAGACAGACCTTCGACGTCGAAGCCAAAACATCTATTGAAAGAGACAGAAGGGCAGAAGAGAGTTACAAGAAAGAGATGCGACCCATGTTACAAAACATGTTACAGACATGTAAAATACCAATGTGTACCAAGAAGTTTATTGTAAAGTTGTGGCTAATTTTTGTAAATAAATATGAATCACAACAAAATTAATACAGAGTTATATTGATAGTTCATAAGAAATTTTATTGAACTATATGCGCACAAGGTGAATTACGTGCTTTAGTTTTGTATATTATACATAACATCACGCCTTTCCCATTACTGGGGTAGTAGGCCCTTTATTCCCTTATTTTTTGACAATTGCTCGCCAAATATTCCTATCCATACATAACTGTCTCGGCTCGTTAATATCCATATACCTTGTCATACATGCTCTCCTATTATTTTTGCTTATAATTTTACGTTCACTCGTAAAAAATGGGAGCTTATTTGAATAATAATTGAAGGCCTTTTTTATGTGTATAAATAAAATAATTATTATATTTGAAATAAATGAAATTTTATGTAAATTATTTTAGAATTTAAAACACATTCTAAAGTATAGTTGAGATTCGACCCATATCATTTATAAATTATTTAAATTACCAAATACGCATCTTACCGTTGTGCTAGCAACGTCATAAATAAAATTTTGCAAATATGGTATTTAAGCTACACCTTTTAATTATTACTTTTTAATAGCATTTTGGTCAGAAATATGAGCATTAATATCATTTTAATTAATACCAATCAATGCTAATAACTTATCCCTACACCTGTACCAAATTTCAGAGCGAGCCGTTCGGGGTCGTGGTTTAAATTTATACGCTTGCGATATATCGTGCTCTTTGGGGTTGTCAAGTTGGTTTGTGTCTATGCTAATACATTTCTATCATGATGCAACCAGCACAATGTTTTAGAAAATTGTTATTACAACATTTTTAAAACTGATATGCGGCTACAGTCACCACTTGGGTTAATTAGGAATTTTATCTGAAAGAAAAAAATTAATGTTTATTTCCGGGATCGAAACCGGGTTCTTCACAGCGATCGACATTATTATTAAAAAATTTTATTTAGTTTCACTTGTGAATCTAGGTGCCACCTGTCGTACATGTTGCATATCTTCTATTAGGCCAGGGACGGACTGATAAAATTCAAACGGGTCGGGCAAATTCTAATTATTTCGTTTTATTCAAATATATAATACTACATATTTTTACTTGCTTTGTGATAGTTCATTATTATAATAATAAATAAAATAATATAATATACTTATTTACTTTGTTTTTAAATCACAATTTTTATTAAATGTAAATGGTTTCGTGCACATATTGTGGCATCTTCAGGCTAACAAAAAACCTATGAACAAATAAAACAACATTTCAACAAAAACTTACCAAACGTATTACAACAATAAATATTTAAAAAAATATAAATAATATTAAATTAAAAATAAATCAATTAATATTGTGTAAAATAAAATTACTATTTCATTTTAAATTGTCTAATTGATCATTTAATTATGTAAAATTCTTATTTAAATGTTTAAAAATTTCAATTGCTTTAACAAAATGGTTATTGGCAAGAAGATGTTTTGCGTAAAATTAATATTTTTAAATTTACGGTAAATCTAATATTAAAATTTCGCTCTGTCTGCCTAATATATAGTCCTTATACTACAGCTACAGGGTAATACAAATAGATTTAATTTAATATTTATTCATAATTAAAAATTAACAAAAATTCAAAACAAACAATACCAGCACCTACTTCTAAAGAGCAGCAAATAGAAAAAAGCATTTAAAATGAAATAAAAACAAATAAACAAATCCAATAAAATTAGATTAAAAACCAGTATTAATTATTTTTCTAATAAATTAGAAACCTTTGCATAATTCTTGAAATTTGGTAACAGGGTCATTTTGTCTATCCGACTCTAGTACCGAATAGACGTGTTTGTGACAGCTGAGTAAAGTCCATTAACCTCGCCCTTGTGTTAAGTAATTAGTGATTTATTGTATGCAAGAACAAAGAAATCTTAAAACTAACAATAAGTGACAAAAGACGAATGCCAAGAAAAGCTAAAAACAAAATAAAAGACACTTTAAATTAAGCGGCCTTGACTCGCGGAGTCAAATTAATTCTCGCGGACAAAGAAGTAGAAAACAGTGAGATATCAAACATAAAAACCAACGAAAGTGAAAATGCTATTACCAGAGCCTGCAGTAGTGCAGACTCCGGTCCAATGATAAGGCACTTGATAATTAAACCACCTAGCGTTGATAAAAGCGGTAAACCGCAAGCAGAAGCAATGCCACGTAACACAAACTCTGAGTGCCCAACCACAAGCAGGACAGCAGTGACAGTAAACAACAGATTCACTCCACTAGCAGAGAACAAAGATGATGAAGACGAAATGGACCAAAGCAGCAGCACCATAGTCCAGAAAGCTCCTACACCCATAATAATCACCGGAAAAGTAAACAACCATAAACAGATGGTCACAAATATAAAAAACAAAATAATAGGACAGTTTAATATCAGATACACAGCCAATAATATGAGCCTGTATCTGACTAACATAGCAGATAAAAAAACAATCATTCAAGCGCTAAATAAAGAAGGAACAGAATACCATACATATACTGATGCTGCAGAAAATACACACGTGTTCGTACTGAGAGGGCTTGATCATGGACCAACCCCCGAACAAATAAAACATGAATTAGAGGACAAACACAAAATCACAGCAAAAATAATATACAAGCTGAAAAACACAGCAAGACCACTGTACATGGTGGTACTCAACTCTACGTACAGACAAAACAACTGCAACAAGCAATCAAACACATGGATTACACGAAAATAACATGGGATAGATATACCAATAAGAAGCTAATCATACAGTGCCATAAATGTCAACAGCGGGGACACGCAACAACAAACTGTTGCAGACAGCCAAAATGTTTGAAGTGTGCACAAGAGCATCTGACGAAAGAATGCCATAAAACAATCGACACACCTGCACTATGCATAAATTGCGAAGGTCCTCACCGTGCCAACTATACAAAATGCCCAGTATATCTACGCAAAATACAGCAGCGGGAGAAAATAACCAGCTAACGTGAACCAACAGCGGCAGCATACGAACCAAGCCCCCCACCCATCAAATAATGCCTGGCAAAAACAAATCGGCACAGAGACAGCTAGGCCAGAGAACACTTACAAAGAACAGTTTCCCGCACTAAACTACAAACAATACGATGTGCAACGACCCCCCCCCCCCCCGCCCCACAAGTAACTCCGAATCAAAATACTGGAAGCTGCAACAACTCAGTGAGCAGTTCAAAATCTTGAGTACATCAATAAAACTAGGCGGTACGTTGCAAGCATTACAAGACCTCAATAATCTGTTAAAACACGGTAATAGTAAAGCACAAAAATTCACGACATTCCTAAATTTCCTAGACTCCATAGACTCCTACGATGTTTAAGCTCCGCATCTCATCCTGGAACGCTAACGGAATTCTATCCAAAACAAGCGAACTTAAATACTTTTTACATAAACACAAAATACACATACAACTAATAAATGAAACAAAACTTAAAAACACAGACAAATTTAAGATAAAGGCTTCACCATACTTAGACAAGACAGACAAACACAAGCACCACACACACCAGCAGGCGGAGTAGCCATACTCATATAAAACAACATACCACACACACGAGTTCACCTACAACCATCATCCCTTGAATCCGTCTGTATAAAACTCCCCGACAACACCCACATCATCTTCGCTTATAACAGACCAGTCAACAATATAACTCAACAGGAGATACATACACTATTACACACTAGTGGAAAAGTGCTGCTGATTGGAGACCTCAATGCGAAGCACACCCACTGGAACTGCAATAGATCAAACGTAAGTGGTAACATCATACTAAAATATACCATCAATCATAATGCTATTGTCTTGTACTCTCAAACATCCACTCACTACCCCACAAATGGTACAACACCATCTACCATTGACATAATACTGAACAAAAAGTATCCCACATCACCGATCCGGTATCGCTTACTGAGCTTAACTCAGACCACAACCCCATCCTCAGCACACTCAACATACACATCTCACTAAATGACGCCACACAACAAGTAAGAACATTTAGACACACAGACTGGAAAGCATTTAGACACACAATTAACAATATATTTACCATAAACTCACACATAGACACTACACAAGAGATAGACACACAAGTAGATACATTCACACAACACATCACACATGCAATGAACAAACACACGAATATAATCAAATTATCACACAACAAATACATACTTCCAACACATATAACACAACTTATCACCACACGTAACAACACACGAAGACAATGGCAGAGGTTCCGTGATCCTAACGACCGCCTACGCATGAACACCCTGTCCCAAACGATACGAAGCGAAATAAAAATGCATTTCAACCAATCCTGGTCCCAAAAGCTCTCATCCCTCAAACCGCACGACAACTCTCTCTGGAAACTTACCAGAATCTTAAAGAAACCTTTCACTTCCATACCTAACCTCGAACACAACAATCAAACACTCATCACAGACGCTCAGAAAACAGATGCAATAGCATCAGTCTTTCAGCACATACATCATATTGATCCAGACACTACAGAAGAACAACAAGACAATACATCCAACACGCATCAGTTCCCAAACACACACACTCCTATAATCTTCTCTAGCATATATAATCTTCTCTAGCATATATAACTATATCGTCGGCGTAAGTTAGCATGATTATCCCTTGGTTAAATGTTTTATTTATGTCGTGCGTGTATAGATTAAATAAGAGTGGACTGAGTATGGCACCTTGTGGTAGTGCTATTGATGTGTACCTTGGGCTTATAAGTTGCCCGTTTTTCCTCACGTATACTCTTTTGGTGTCTGTTATGATGTAATTATGTTAATTATTTTACTAGGGAGATTAAGCGCCGTTAGCTTTGATTTTAAAATTGAGATATTGACGTTGTTGAAAGCACTTTTTATGTCTATTATATGACCGGCACATATTTATTGGCTGCCATATTGTTGTGTATGTCTCTTACTAAGATTGGGATATTGTTCGCTGTTCCCCGTCCCTTTCTAAAGTCGTTCTGGAAGTCTCCTAATATACTTTTGGACTCTATCCACCATTCTAACCTGAATTTTATTAGTCTTTCTAATGTTTTTTTGATGCACGATGTGAGGGCAATTGGTCGATATGATGAGGGATCTGCTGGGTTCTTTTGTGTCTTTAGTATCGGACTGATAATTTGAATTTCCCAGTCTTTCGGTGTTGTGCCTGTTTCGAATACATGATTGAAAAAATTTAATAATATGTTTTTTTGTGTCGTTTGGTAGCTGTGAAATCATTTTGTAATGGATGTTATCCCAACCGGGAGATGAATTTGCGTTGTTGTATATTGCCATTTCCAGTTCTTTTTGTTGAAAGTTGCATGTTAGCATTGAGTTGGGATTATGTTGTGCGGGAATTGAAGGTGTTAGCAGTGCGTCTGGTCCCATAGGCGTATTGTTCGTTAGTATGTTTTCCATTAATTGTTGCGTTTCTGCTTCGTTTAACTTTCTTTTGTTTGTTACCGTTTTGTTGTTTATTCTTTTTATTTGTTTCCTAAAGGCTGATTTACACATAGCATGCCGTGCCCCTGCCGTGCTCATGCCGTGCCGTGTCGCCAGCGGTTGCTAAATTGCCAATTGTATTTAATTTCTATGGGACGGTCATTTTCCATTTACACATACCATGCCGGGCGCATGCCCTGCCACGGCCGTGGCAGTCGTGGTTGCTCCGAAAGATATTTCAAACGGCACGGCAGGGGAACGGCAGGCGCCCGGCAGTGTATGTGTAAATGCCTAGTATGCCGTGGTCATGCTGTGACAGTGGATTCGGCCGATTCCGATCTACTCGAAATATCACGAAGTTTCTTGAAGTCATGTGTAGTTGTTGAACTGTCAAAATGTATACAAGTTTTAACTTGTGTGTCAAGTATAGGTTAAACATCATTAAACATGGATGAAGAAAAACTGATATTATTTGTGCAAGACCATGAATGTTTATATAATTTGGCACATCCAGATTATGATAATAATTTAGTAAAAGATAATATCTGGAAAGAAATTGGCGAAAAGTTAAAGATCTCAGGTGGGTTTATTTACATTTTAATTTATTTTTATGTAACCTAACATTTTGACAAATATTCTAGCTAACGATTGTAAAAATAAGTGGTCGACCCTCAGGTCGTACTATAGAAAAGCCAGAAATAGAAGGAAAACTGTGAGTGGGCAATCTGCTAAAATACATAAAAAATGGAGATTTGAACAGCAAATGGAATTTCTGAATACATATTTACAAGATAGAGAGTAAACTACTTATTAAATTTAAATGTTGCAAATTATTCATGATAATTATCTTTTAGAACAATTACCAACATAACTGTAAATGTTGACAACGACGGGGACTCTGAAACTAATACGTTGGATACCTCAAGAGAAGAGCAATTTTCTCCCACACCGAGTGTATTATCTACGAGTTCTATATCCAGTAAAAAGAGAAAAAGAGGAAATGATTCAAATGATTTATCATTTGCTTTAACAAATTACATTTCTGCAAAAAAACAAGCTACTGATGTGCCTGAAAAAAAGAAATCTTTGATGAACTTTTTCCAAAATATTGCAGAAACAGTTTATACTTTACCTGAAGTAGTTCAAGCCGAAGTAAAACGAGATATTTTCAAAATTGTCAATGACAGAGAAATATTGTTTTTAAATGAGTCAAGGAACAATGCAAATAACACTACCTTTGAAGAAACTTATGTACTGAATTGTTATAACCCGCACCACGATCAGTAATTACGTTTTTGATTGCAATTAAAATGTTAATACAATTAGGTATTTTATAAACAGAATGTTTATTTATTTATATTGTTATACATATATTAGTTATTATAACAGAATATTTCTTATTTTATGATATAAAATAGACCGAGTTTAAGAATTGAATTAAGGTAAATCATAAAGAATAAAAATAAAACATATTTTTTATATTATTATTCATGACCTGATAATCCTTTACGAACATTATCATTTTGCCAAGGCACTGCGCCGTCACTTGAAAAATATTGACGAAATTCCTCTCGTATCTTAAGAGCTTCTGTACTAGCATTTCCTCCGTGGCGCTGTAAATTTGTTAAATAAGTAGAAGTACTTTCCTCATCATCGAATTCACTACTATACAATATGTCATTTTTTAAATAATTATGTAATGCACATGAAGCAAGAATAACTTTATCTACATTTTCCGGTTTCATATTAATTCGTCCATAAAATATTCGGAATTTTTGAGTAAGTATGCCAAAAGCATTTTCCACAACCCGTCGAGCTCTCGATAGACGGTAATTATAAATTTTTTTTGTTTCATCATCTTTTATAATATTTCCTGGATACGGGCGCATTAAATATTTCTTTAAAGGAAATGCTTCATCGCCTACAATCACATGTGGCAACGGCATAGAGTTTCCTAAAGGCGTAGATCCTGGTAAACTGAGTGTTTCTTCCTCAAGTCTTTTTCCTAAATCAGATCGTATGAAGAGGCCACCGTCGCTTGATTTTCCATAACCCCCAACATCGATACAAATAAATTTATAATTCGCATCCACTATAGCTAATAATACGATTGAAAATGTTTTCTTGTAATTATAATACAGTGAACCACTATTGTGAGGTGCCTGTATTTCTATATGTTTACCATCAATTGCACCAATACAATTTGGAAATTGCCAGAAACGTTGAAACTCTTCTGCTTTTTTCTTCCACATTGCTTCGCTCGGTTCAGGTAGTTCTGTAGCATGTAATTTTTTCCAAATTACTTCACAAGTTGAAGAAACAATACGACATACGGAAGCTTGGCTTAATCTATAACTAAAACTAATTGAAGCTTGAGAAGATCCAGTAGCCAAGAATCTGCAATATTCAAAAGACCCTGTATTATTTTATCTAAAATTAACCTATATGCCTAAGACAAACGTACCTTAAACATACAGCGAGTCTTTCTGTAGGACATATACTATGCCTCCACTTACTATTCGACCGTTCAATATCAGGTTTTATTAATTCTAATAAAGTTTGAAATTTGGGAATACTCATTCGAAAATATTTAAAAAATTTTTGGTTATCACTTTTTAATCGGTTGAAAATTGTGTGAAATTCACCTTCCTCTTCTCGTGCTCGGAATATATTATGCACCCAATATTTTCTTTTCCGCTTTTTTTGCTCTTCCAGTAAAATTAACCCACCACCAATAATAATTATTTCGTCATCGGAACTAGAAATCATGTTGAATCACGTTCAAGACTGTGACAGAATGACTACGGCACGGCAGTACATGTGTAAATGCTCATGACTTTGACCGGCAGGGGAACGGCATGAGCACGGCAGGGGCACGGCATGCTATGTGTAAATCAGCCTTAATAGTGTTGCTTGGCGTATTTCTGTTTAGATTGTTGCAAAAGTTTTCCCAGCTTTCTCGTTTCTTCTTCTTCTGCAACTTTCTTGCTACCGCTGTTGATCGTCTTATCTCTATATAATTTTCTATGTTAGATAGTTTTTTGTATTTTTTAAATGCTTTAACTTTTTCCACTTCTGCTCTATCACATTCGTCATTCCACCAAGGACAAGATTTCTGGTTGAAAGATTTGGATTTTCGTAATGGTATTGCTTCTTTTGCGGCGGCGGTGATGAGCTCCAGATTGTTTGCGTAATCTTCCTCGACTTCGTTCATAGGCCTTAGATTTTGTGATAATCTTTCTGACTCACTTTTATATACATTCCAATCTGCTCGATTGAAATTCCATATAGAGTTTCGGTGGAATTTTGAGTGGCCCGTAGTTTGATTCTTGGAGATGGTAATGAGTATGGGGAAGTGATCAGATCTACGGTGTTGTTATGTACCGTCCATGTACATTGTTGTGCTAGCCTTGGTGAACAAATGCTAAGATCGATTGCTGTTTCCCGAAAGTTTGGCCCTCTGTTGAATGTAGGAGATCCATCGTTCATAAGTGTTAAATTATTATCATTTAAGAAGTCCAGCATCTCGAGTCCTGGTTTATCGATGATGTCGTTCCCCCAACATGTATGATGTGCATTGAAATCACATAGGATGAAAACCGGTTTTGTTAGCCCTTGCACCAGGTTTGACCATTCATCTGCCTTTATTAAGTTTGGATTAGTGTACACCGAGATGAATCTGACGTATATATTTGTGATAAATATCTCGGCCACTGCTATTTGTGCGTGCTTGTTGTTGTGTGCACTCATGTCTACTTCGTAGTATGGGATGTTTTTTCGGATGAGAATTTCCGTTCCTCCTTTACCGTCGTGTCTATCAGACCTAATTGCGTTGTAATTTGGAATTGTGAAGTGTTTGGAAGACTTTAGCCATGTTTCTGAGAGACAGCATATTGATATTTCGTGTAGTAGTAAGAAATGCTCCAGACTACCTTTGTTAGAATTAATGGATTTACAGTTCCAGTGCATTATTGTGTGACCTTTCATATTGTAGTGGTTTGTTGGAGTGCTGAAATTTGATTTTTTATTTGTTCCAATTCGTATGTTATTTGATTCTCGCTAGTGTGGTGTGTCTTCTCTAATAGTGTATCGATTAGTTGTATTATTTGTATGATGAATCCGGTGCCTGTAATGGCTTGGTTTAGATTCACGGTTCTGTGATACTGTGGAGCTTGTGGATTTGGAGTGTTGGAATGAGGATAGGTAAATGTTATATTTCTGTTTTCTGTCGGAAGTATGTTCCTCGTTTCCTGTTGTCTAGAATTGTTCTGTGAGTTTTTCGTCTGCATCTGAGACGTATTTTTAGCTCATCGACCTCCTGTCGAAGAGCTATAGTGTTCGGTACGATATATGTAGCATCTTCCGATTTCAAAATTTTTTGCACAGAAATCCCGGACAGACCCTCTGGATCACGAAATGACTATTACAACATATGTCCGTATGTATGTCGCTCGTCCGCTCGCTCGCTCGTTCGTACGAGATTTTTTGTTCCACTCAGATCTCCTAAACTACCCAACGAGTTTTTATGATTTTTTTTCTGCAGATACGTGTTATGGTCTAGTTGTACAAGGTACATTTTATTTTTCAAAATTTTCCTTCGTACTTGAGAAAAAAATATTTTCCAATTTTTTTTCTACGTTATTTATTTTCAATTATATTCAAAATTTTCTTGCATATGCAGGAAATGAAACAATATTTTTCAATATTTTTTATTTTGAAAAATTATGTAAGACCATTGGAGAAAATAGTACATTATACACCAAGGGAGAGACACCACTTATTTTTCCTGAGGTGTAGTTTGAAGCCCGAGGGCGAAGCCAGAGGGCTACAAATACATCGAGGGAAAAATGGTGGTCTCTCCCGAGGTGTATATACTATTTTTTTCACGTTCGGGAGTAGAAACACTTAATTTCATAAATAATGAATTAAAATAAATCGGAACGAAATTGTAATATTTAGAAGCCTTTGGAAATGTTTCCATGCAACGCGTACCATGACAACTCACATTTATTTACAAAAACCTTTGTTATAATAAAAACTCCCTTATGAAAAGTGTTTTCGTCCCTAGGGAGTAAATGCTTCATTTCTGTCCCGCGTTTGACGCCATAGAAACCGACTTCTACTCCCGGATGTGTAAAAAAATATTTTTTTTTTTAAAAATCGAACAAAAGAATATCAATGCATTTATAGTCGGCTAGGTTTGCTTTGCTTTTGTTATGAGAAGAAAATGTATTCACAATTGTTTCAAATTTTTTATTTTATTTGCGACCTAGGCACCTAGGATTTTAAAAGTGTATCTAGATAAATAATAATTTGTGATATATTCAGACTTGGACATACGTCGATGAGCTGCAGGCATGTATGTCTGTATACATTCCTAGTTATTGTGGGTATTGGTCTGTGTGAATGTTTGTCTTGGCGTCTGTGGGTTTTCGTCTTCTTGCACTAGTGCTGGGAATTCTTTGTTGTTGTTAAGGTTGTTTGTTGTTACTTCCGAGTATGCTCTACCTTTGACTTCAGTCAGTGCGTCGTAATAAGAAATATTTTGAAATGACATTAGACGTTTTATATCGACCTGTGTAAGGTACACGTTGCATTTTTTGTCGTTTGATTTGTGGTCTTTGCGGCAGTTGCCACACTGTGGAGGTGTTGAGAGTGGGCAGTGGTTTTCACTGTGGTTACTTGCACAATTACAACATCGAGCAGCGCTCCTGCATTGCGTCCCTATGTGTCCGAATCTCAAGCAGTTATAGCATTGTACAACTCTTTGCATGTACGCGTTGCATAGAAACATTTCCAAATGCTTCTAAATATTGCAATGTCGTTCCGATTTATTATAAATCATTATTTATGAAATTAAGTGTTTCTTCTCCCGAACGTGGAAAAATAGTATATACACCTCGGGAGAGACCCCCATTTTTTCCTCGATGTATTTGTAGCCCTCGGGCTTCAAACTACACCTCAGGAAAAATAAGTGGTTTCTCTACCTTTGTGTATAATGTACTAATATATTGACATGTATTTAAAATATCATATATGCTATGAAAACAAAACAAAGACAAAATATTTACAAAAATACGCATTTGGAATGTCAAATATGTGCCAATTTAAATTGAGTATATGAAAGTTGTGTGGTTTCCACAATCGATTTTTTTTGTTATTGTTCATCATTATTACGCTGCGATAATTATCAGTAAAAATTAATTATTGTTGAAACATAGTATGTATTAAATAATGAATAAAATAGAAAATACTGGCTTTATCATATTCTGCATACAGTCGATTGGTGAAAGATGGAAGAACTAAAAATGCATAAAATACTTTATGTATATTCTTACGAATTTTGTCGGAATTTCATGACAAACCGTTAGGAGGGCATGAGGGAGTAAATAGAACGCATAAATAATTAAATTACAACATTGGTGGAAAAACATGAACCAAGACATGCGAGAATATATTAGAAAATGCCCTAGTTGCCAAAAGAATAAATAATTCCAAAGTAACAAAGCTTCGATGGAATTAACAAACACTGCGAAGGGTAGTTTTGAAAAAAATTACCTAGATATTGTGGGTCCCTTGTCGTTAACCACGTCCGGCAATAAGTATATTTTGACATTACAGGATGATTTAACTAAATACAGTGAGGCATATCCTGTAAGAAACCAAGAAGCCAATACAATTGCGCCAACATTAGTTACTGAGTTTATATACAGTGTGTCCCAGCGACTACCATACATTAATAATATAAATGATTACTCTCATATGATACATAAAAATATGTAAGGTTTTTACTGAGTTATTTGAAATAAATGATTAAAAAGTACTCATTGTTTGATTCCCAAAGCCAGCATTTACCGGCCGTCACTGGTAAAACCTAGCATGTACTAAATTCGAATGGTAAAAGCCCGATAAAATTGTCCATTTTTTATAAATCCTTACATTTACCAACTTATGTCAGTAAATCCTAAGATTTACTAGTAAAACCTAAGACTAACCAATATACTGGCTTTTATGGTAACATATATACTACTTTACATATATATATATTTTACCCATTGAGGAGGCGTTCACCAAATAATTTGTATTCAATTCTAATAAATAGATACACCATTTAAATCAGAAAGAAACAAATTTAAAACTACAAATTAAAAAATAAAGTCTAAATTAAAATACGAGGTTCCAAAATGATTCAATTTTTAACTAAAGAGTATCCAAGATGATTATAAGATTTATTCATTACACTTTCAGTTTGTTGTACTGTAATTTCTTGTGAAGTTCGTAATAATCTTTCATGCAGTTCATTAGTATCTCAAATAGACACACTAGTATATACTGACGGCTTTAATTTTCCCCAGTAAAAAAATCCAACATATTTAAATCAAGGGACATTGCAAGCCTCTGAATACTCCCACCTCTACACATCTGTTTGGAAAATTTATCCATATCGGAGCTTCTAAGTTTAAGGCTTTGAAGGCTGGCATGATCCTATCACGCAGCAATTCTAATTACTTCGTGCCATTTAATGTTCTATTTATAAAAAAGGAACCGATAACGTAGGAATTAATAATACCCGATCAAACGTTAAGTTTTTCAAGATATTGGGTACGAGTTACATTGTACAGATGTATTTTTAATTTTTTTAGATAAATTTGCCACCGGTAAATGACATTTGATGGTTCTGTCTGGCACTTCAACGCTGAAGTAATCACAAACTTGTCGCAATGACGCCCCTTTCAAATACCAGAAGTACATCTTAAACTTTTTTTCTGTGGTGTAAATTTTTTGCACTAATTGTTACGCAAACTCGTAAGATATTAGTAACATATTATTAAAACACAGTGACATTTACCAAAACAAGTGTCATTGTAATTTCAATTGTCACTGACATGGGCAAATTTATTAAAGTTAAAATAAACTTGTCAATGTATAGCCTTACGTTATTCTCACTGTAATATGTATACAGAATGTCTGTTTTAAACGGGCCACTTAAGGGATCTTGGAAACTATAAGAGTTACGATCTCGCTTAAATTAGACAAAAGTTGCCAATTTATGGACCGATGTTAGTGGTGACTTTGTAACTCGACAATTTTGCATGGCTCACTGGATAATGACAAAAGTTTAAATTTTTCGATTTATAATTATCTTTTATAACTCAGAAGATACTGAAAATTTTGAAAAAAGTTTCAAATAAATATTTTAGCCCTACATAAGAAGCTATTCGTTCAATTTGATGAAATTTTTTATTGAGTATGTCTGGAGATACAACATTTAAAGTTAATTTTTTTAAATAGAAACCATAGTTAATTTTATTCTAGCTAAAAAGTGCTATTTTTTCTCTTTGTATCTCCAGAAATATCTATTAGAAAAAATTTCATCGAAAAGTTTCTTATGTATGCTAAAATATTTATTTGTAACTTTTTTCAATATTTTTTAAACTTTGTGAGTTATAACGGAAAATTAAATTTTGAGAATATCGCATTTTTGTCATTATCTAGTGAGCCATGAGCCATTATCATCGGCCCGTAAGTGCGCAACTTTTGTCTAATTTAACCGACCTTGTATCTCTTATAGTTTCTGAGATCCCTGTAGTGGCCCGTTTAAATTAGACAGCATATACAGTGTGTCCCAGCGACTACCATACATAGGGAAATTAACATTGGGAAATTATATAAGGATTAACTATTGCCTTGAGCTATATGCATATTCTTTCTGAGTGACGAAAACAAAAGATTTAAAAATAAAGAAATTTACTTCTGTCAAATAATTTTATATTACATAATTATTTAAAGGAATTTTATTTAAATTAGGAAATTGGGTACGTCAATTGCGTTCGCAAAAGTAATAGAAATGGAAACCAGAATGATAACAACGAAGTAGATATTTTGGCAGCTGTCGAAGTGTGAGGGAAATTACAAATAATCTCGGAGAATCACCGCACTCATAAAAAACACAAATATTTTGCTTACAAATATTACACGCTGTTATTAGCAGCAGTTAGTGAAAAACGAATCACTTTTTGTCAATTAATGTTTATTAAATGTCATGCTTTAGAAAATATTTGTTTCACTGGCGAGCACACATTTACCTTAAATGTGGGACACAATTTGGTGACAGATTAAGCCACTGTCTGCTAGTCAATGGGAATACGTTTGAACATTTCATTGATTAGTACCTGCTAGTGATATTGAATTTAGTGCTTAACTGTTGTGTTTTGTTCGTTTTTCCATTACAAAATGCAAACTCTTAAGCTTTCTGTTGTAGGTATGTATTACTGAAAATCATCCAAATTTGTTTCTACGCAAACTTTATTATAAAATAATAAATATATCCATATTATTTTTTTCTAAATATTGTTTATTTGCAAGAATATCGATAATTCAATGGTAATAATTGTACTGTGTCAGCAAATTCTAAAAATAACAGCAATCTGACAGTTTTAAATTTGATTAATTCAATTACCTACTGTTTAATTTGTGCCAATCACATGTTTAAATACAGACACAGCAATACTTGATCCTTACATAATTTCCCAATGTTAATTTTCCTATGTATGGTAGTCGGTGGGACACACTGTATAGATTCAAAGCACTCGAAATTATTTTAACTGACCCAGGAACTAATTTTTTAAGTGAATTATTTGGAAATGTTTGTAAATTATTTAAAATTAAGAAGATAAGAAGAACAAGTTTTCATCCACAGAGTAACGGAAGTTTAGAACGAAGTCATCGTACCTTGGCCGAGTATTTACGACATTATATTGATAAAGATCAATTAGATTGGGACAAATAGTTACCCTTTTGGACGTTTACATATAATACAACCCTACATACAGCGACTAATTTTACACCGTTTAATCTATTGTACGGAAAAGAAGCAAATTTGCCATCAGCGATAACGAAAGAACAAGACCCGGTGTATACATATGATGATTATGCAATTAACATAAAATATAAGTTACAAATGCTTAGGAAACTTGTACGCGAAAATTTAAATAATAATAAAGAAAAATCTAAACAATATTATGATAAAAAGTCAAAAGATGTAGAATTCAAGGTAGGTGATAGTGAAGTCCTATTTAAAAAATGAAACTATAATGTTAGGAAAAAGTAAAAAACTTAAATCCCCATGGGCTGGACCGTACGAAATCGTATCACGTGATTCTAGAACAAATTATACTATCAAAATTGGTCAGAATTCATTGTAATAGATTAAAAAAGTATCATGAATAAAGTATTAGTGAATGAGAGTGTACCTCGCAATCATATTTAGTTATGTAAATAAATGAAATGTCTACGTCAGTACAACCAGTTGTTGCATACGAATGTGCAGCAGAAAATTAGAAAAAAAGTAATTTCATATCGAATGATTAGTAATATTAAATTTTATCTATTCCAGGATGAAATTAATTATTTTGGTGGTGATAGTACTCACTGGAAATCTCCAGCGGGTGCATACAAGTCCTTACAAACTTACTCAGTATGATCATTCAGTTGGACTGTACTTTCAAGGTTTGGGAACAGTGAGATTATTTAACGACTAATGGACATTGCTAATTTATCTAGATATGACAGAACACTATGCAAATGCAAAAATATTACAATTATACTTTGACTTGACAAAGAGAATTTGTAAACGATATGAGGATACACAAAGTAGCGATCAACTATGTGATAATTTCTTTAAGATTTCAACGAATTTCATTGAAGAAATACAAATAAAAAGAAAATTTTATTTGACTTAGTCGGACATAATGTGAATGTTAAATCATTTCGAGCTAAAAGAGGCTTAATCGATCTTGTCGATAAAGTTTCAAAATTTGTATTTGAGACCTTGGATGAGGATAATGGTAAGTACTATAATTCAAAAATTTCAAAATTTTCTAAAGATGAACATGACTTAATTAAATTATTTAAAGAACAATCCAGTGGGGTACAATCTACAATTCAGAATTTCAATACAACAATTTCAAATTTAGATTTTAATGAGAAAATTTTGCAAGAAAACATAAAAACATTGATATCAATCATTAGTGATGAATATAAAATTTTAAAAAGAGTTTAATTACATGCAAAGTTGGAGGAATATATTTCGCTCTTTACATTACTCTTAGAGCAATATTTAAATAAAGTAAATATATTAATTAATGCTATACTCTTTGCTGAAAGGGGGCAATTACATCCATCAATAATTGCACTTTCCAGGTTAATTGAGGAATTACAAAATATATCGGCATATTTACCTATCGATATTAGTTTTGTAGCACCAATTTAAAAAAAAAATGTTAAATTTTTTACTAAGAAGTATAAAATTACATGTATATTATAAGAATAATTATTTCGTGTTAGTATTAGATATACCATTAGTAGAAAATCATATGTATGACTTGTATCAAATATATCCCTTACCTATATAATTTATTTCTAATAAGTTTATATTTATTCAACTAAGTTCTAAATTTCTAGCTATAGATAAAACGAAGCAAAAGTACTTTATGATTTCGGAAATACAATTTTTATCATGCATTCTCTATGATATTAATTAATATGTTTGTAAACAAAGTCAACTAATTTATATGGCACATCAACATGAACTTTGTGAAGTAAAATTATTTCAGTTAACCCCAAAATTACCGGATTCATGCGATAAACGAGTAAATGAATTGAACAATAGTATTTAGATGTTTATTATTAATAAAAATTCGTGGATTTATGTATTACCAGAAAAGGAAAGTTTAACGATAACACAACAAAAATGATAAACATATTCATGATCAATATGTTCATGAAATGGGAATATTGCAAAGCTTATTTAAAAAACGTCATGTGGTGACAACTCATAAAATTTATTCATCAGAAATTATGGTTGGTTTTGTACCAAAATTGGATGTTACTCTTGATTGTTGTGAAAAATAATCAGAAAAACATTTAAATTTAATTAATATTGATATAAGTCCCCAAATGAAAATATTACATACCAATTTGGAGGATTTGAATTTGGCCAGTCATAAGTTAGAAAATATTGAGAAATTAACTACTGAAATTGAAAAAAATATTAACAAAGATAATTACGTTACTTATTATGCAATGATTATATATGTATGTAATCGTCGGTTTACTTATTGTACTAATAATCAATAATTGTTGTAAGAAGTGTTTTAAGAAAACCGTCTGTGGATGTTGCGCAGGTATTTGCATAAAGATTAAACAAAATTTTAATTCAGGACAAATTCAGAATCCAGGCGCTAGCGTATATGCTACTAGATCGCAAAATGTAGTTGTGATGAATATGTAGATAACAACCTTGAATTTGAAATTGAACGTAGTAGTACACCAAAGACCCACTTCCAATATAACAAGGAGAAGAACCTCGCGCATGTATGATCTGCATTTTATGATTATGAACAAATCTTTTAATTATGCCCCCCCCCCATAATGTGTAATAAACTACACCATTGGTAATTTAAAACGTAAGTCGGTGAATCTCAGTTAGATCGCTGAGTTAGCACCTCGATTACGAATAAAAGGTCAGGGCAAAAAAAAACAAAGACAGACAATCATCAGCAGACGTATTTTGCAGTGCATCGTTTTATAATAAAAACTTACACAATTACAATTCTGTATACTGTTTCCCTGATAATCATCCCGACCGAATCTAGAACCAATTCACGTCAAATAATGAGTTCTGCATGAGATATTCTTCAGCTCCATTACGCATGTCTGAAAACCGTAGTTGCGGTGTCACTACGCAGTACGGGTTCTGAGACAAAAGCGCAGATTGCAGTTGTAGGAAGAATTTCCAACATGTGTGGACTTTAAAACAGTTTGATTTGTGATGTTGTATATGAACTTGGTAAGTCTATTATATTTTCCTATAATCGTTCACTATATTTTTGTCGGTGATAAATGTGTGTACTGCTTGACAATATTTTCAAAACATTTCTTATAAAAACAATATATATATATATATATATATATATATATATATATATATATATATATATATATATATATATATACAGGGTTAGTCAAAATTACCGGAACACCTAAATAATTCTCCTACCGTAAAAAATTTTAAAAAATGTTTCGTACAAAAGTTTTTTGGTTGTAAACAAGCTACCGTTTAACCCTTGTGTCCGCGACAGACCACCCATGTGGTATTTTCGTTTTCAATGAAACAATTCGACATATTATTGTTAATATTATTGAATGAGCTTTTGTGACATCCAAGAACTATTAAAGAAGAACATATTAGGCCAAAAAAAATGTTAAAAATGTTATTAGAAAGTTAAAAAAATTAAGTCTACATTTAAACGAACGTAAGTCTGTGAAGAAGCACCCGGGTGATCCAGTATATTTTGTATGGGAATTAATGTGGATATCGGCTCTATCGCAAAAAAATCAATAAGTATTATATCTGGGGTAAGGTATATTATAAATAATTAGTATTTTATATATCAAAAATATTTATAATAATAGTACAATCTAAAGAAATGCAAATAAAACACGTAAGTATACATATAACTATTATAATTATAAAACGGAATTATAACAAACAAAAACCAAATAATAATAAAACAAAAAATTAAGCAATGAGGTATAATAAATGTTATTAGAATGCGAAACATTTAGAAATTGTTTCTGTGTGCACAATATATACTGATTTATTGCATATACAACACGACTTTTTAGTGTTACGCTTCCTGCCGTCTAATGACTGACATAAATAGTAGGTGCCAATGATTTCCCGATGTCCAGTCGAATCCTTTGGTCCACTTCCTGAAGCTTCTGGTTATTGGAGTATTAGAGAGTGTCCTAGCATACATTCAATACCAGATTTTATTGTATCTGCTGCCCATAATTCATTTTGAGAGAAAACAAGATTTTTGAAAAACATGCCAAACATATCACAAAAATGATATTACCTTCTAAATTCACAGGGGAAACATTGTCTTTCGTCATCAGACATCTCGTACAACAAGTAAAATAATCACAAACAACCGTTTGCTTCAGTGCAACACTTGAAACTAAAGTGTATTGGCTACTATTCGACATAATTCTATAGTTACATAAGCATACATCAATACATTCATGTGTGCATATTTATGCATATATACATATATACACAGAGAAACAATGGGTGATAGAGAAATCATTAATTCTATACATATTGAGTCGAATAAAACATGTGTTTCATGTGTTTTGTCCTAAAAATGTATACATTTCTACACAAACTATATGGGATCACCCGGGTGGGTTCTTCGCAGACTTACGTAATACTTTTTCTTCGCGGACACAAGGGTTAAGTATTTTTTTAATATACAGGGTGTTCACCCTATTGCGGAAATTAGGTAAACTTTCATATTTCAAATGGAACACCCTATATTTTTTTACTTTTTTAAACTCTAAGATTAATTCTTAGTATTTTTTGTAAAGCTCATTTTTTTAAAAAATCCATCATTTTTTAGTTATAAGCAATTAATCTGTCGTTTAAATGTCAATTAAATGACAATTTGTCAATTGTTTCATGAAGTTGTGGAGCATTATCAAGCAGGCACATGTACTTTAATTTACATTTACTTTAATTTTATTTATTTAACTTGTTATTTTTATTTATTTTGCAATTTTTTTTTATACCTTTGGTTAAAATAAATGTTATGTATGTATGAAAATACTCTTAATTTGAAGTTCAGGAGTTTGGATTAATTGCTTATAACTCAAAAATTAGGCATCTTATAAAAAAATTCTTCGTACAAAAAATACTTAGAATTAATTTTAGAATTGAAAAATGTAAAAATATATAGGATGTTCCATTTAAAAAACGAAAGTTCACTTAATTTCCACAATAAAATGAACAGCCTGTATATTAAGGAAATAAGTAAACGATAGCTTGTTTACAACTAAAAAACTTTTGTACGAAACATTTTCTTAAATTCTTTACGGTAGGAGAATTATTAAGGTGTTCCGGTAATTTTCACTAACCCTGCATATATATATATATATATATATATATATATATATATATATATATATATATATATATATATATATATATATATATATATAGCGGGTGGTGACAACAGGACTTTAACATGTAAAATCATAATTTTATAATTTCCTGCTTCCCGTATTATTTTAGAGAAAAAAGCTTCATATAAATATTGTAGAGCATACAATTATACATTAAAATCAATAAACAGAAGAATTTTGCATGCTTTAAGACGGCAGAAATTAAAGTGAAAATGTTGAAAATTAGCTTAAAAATACCTAGGGATAGCCTTTAAAATGAAACAAAATTGTCAGAAGAAAATAAATCTCTCACTTGTCTTAAACTATTACCACTATGATAGAACTCAAGAAATTCATTTCTTTCGCTAATTGAGTAATTATCCACCATTTTCTCTTATAATTCACTTATATTAAAGACTAATAAATAACTACTGGCAATAAATTCATGAAACAAGGGATATTTTTCTATTGACAGGTAATTTTCAATTAAATCTGTGCCGTTATAAAGCATGTAAAATTAATTAGGTTTAATGTCTTTAATGTATAATTTTATGCTCTACAACATTTATATGAAGCTTTTTTCTCTAAAATAATAAGAGAAGCAGGAAATTATAAAAATATAATTTTACATGTTATATTCCTATGTTCCGGTGTCGTGGTCATCACCTGGTACACACACATATATATATATATATATATATATATATATATATGTATACATATATATATATATATATATATATATATATATATATATATATATATATATATGCATTTAAAGCATTTTTCGACATCTATCATTATAAAACTGCCTCGTGTCTTGTTATGCGATCAGTCGGTGACTTTAACCCAGGTTTTTAATATTTTGTTATCCCTCCCTTACACATAAAGAATGTCGTGCCGTGTCGTACGTTGTACCATGCACAAGAACTTGGCAGTAGATTTGCGTAAAATGACAGTATAAATCATCAGGGAAGTAAACGAAACTATGCGGTATAACGAGCCAGACACATATTACTCACGAAACTTCGGTTTAGGTTCACAATCGTTTTAAATTCATGTTTGACCTATTTTCAATCTCATTATCCTTTATATATATATATATATATATATACAGTAAAGTCGCGATTTAGTGAACTCTCGATTAAATGAACAACCCGATAGAGTGAACACTTAAATTTTATCATTGCGTCCCGATATAGTGAACAACTGTAAACCCCGATACAGTAAACTATGGTATTTGCGATACTTCTCTGGGGGATCCCACTAAATATGAATCTAGATGGAGCGTAAATGAAAATACTTGAATTTAAAACAAAAAAAATTAAATACTTAATGTCTGGGTAAAGGAGAATGTGTGACCGTGCTTGCTAGTAGAATATTGCAGTTTGCTCGTGTTACATGATTTGCGACAAAATTAGTACAAATTAATCTCAAAAAAAGCGTAAACAATCCAATATTACTTAATTTTTTTCGCTTCTGCAATAAATAACCTTTTATATGTACCTTCCCATTACATAATACACGTATACATAATATTATGTAATAGGTACATGTATTTTTTGTTTTTTTTTTTTAATTACTTTATTGTAGATTTTCTTTTGTCAATTGTAGATCTCGAGAAGAAGAAATATTGAATCCAAAATGATTGGAATAAATGACTATATTTCAAAATGATAACAGATATGCGACGTTTCGACCAGATGTTTTTTGGTCATTTTCTAGCAAATACCAAAATTCTAGAGGAAAGAAACAAATCTACAATGACTAAAGAAAATCTACAATAAAATAATAAAAAATCATCTTTATGATTAAGTTTTGAAACAAACAGTTCACATTAACTTGACCTAACCATTTTGGATTCAATATTTTTCCTTCTCTTTTATTATTTTACATATACATACATAATTCTGTTGATTTAGGTATCTAGAATATAAGTTGTTTCTCAAAATATCTGAGTGAGACCAGAACCCCGAAAATGTAAACACCCCTAAAAAGTGAACAGGCTTGGCCGGAATTAGTTCACTAAATCGCGACTCTACTGTATATATATATATATATATATATATATATATATATATATATATATATATATATACAGTGCACGCCGCTTAATGCGATCACATCGGGACTCGAGGTTTTTGATAACAATAACCGATTGATAACAATAAACGAAAAAATATAAACACAAAATTTTATTAATTAATTAAAAATACATGTGAGAAACAGTAATAAAGAGTAAATAAATTATGAAATTGAACTAAAACTTCTAAAAATACAAATAAACATAACATAACAATTTTTAATTGTGCTGCTGTATTTGGCTGACTCATTTTCGGCAACTTATCATACTGTTCTAAGATGTTAATTTTTTCTTTTAAGCTAAAATCACGCCTCTTTTTTACGTCAGCCATTACAAACGGTTAGAATTAAACTGAATTTGTTCTAGGTAAGACCATACAAACGAATTGTCCGAGTTTATTTGTGTTTACAATAAACTAGACAATCAAATTTCTATAAGGTTCTTTGTAAAAACTACTTTATTGTACTGTTGATTTTAAAATTGCTCGAGACGAAAAGAATCCTAAGAAAAAATTGATAACATAAACCGATGTCATTATTACTATAACCGAAATTTTTTTAATGTATTGTATACGTCCGGGCCGTTCTTTGCGAAAGTGAGAACAATAACCGATTGATAACATTATCCGTGATTCCAATAAGCGGCGTGCACTGTATATATATATATATATATATATATATATATATATATATATATATATATATATATATATATAATATATAATATGATAAACTCCCGTTCATTATTAAATGATTATTATCAGTTGATAATGAACAAGAGTTTGAAACGCGTTGTGATCTTAACTAAAATGGACGAGTTAATAAATCGGACATATTACATCTTATTAATAATATTGACGATGAATATCGGAACTGACAATATAATATTTAAATATTATTTGGTTGCAATTGTTTTATATGTACATAACATATTTTTTACACGTCCGGGAATAGAAGTCGGTTTCTATGGCGTCAAACGCGGGACAGAAATGAAACATTTACTCCTTAGGGACGAAAACACTTTTCATAAGGGAGTTTTTATTATAACAAATGTTTTTGTAAATAAATGTGTGTTGTCATGGTACGCGTAGCATGGAAACATTTCCAAAGGCTTCTAAATATTGCAATTTCGTTTCGATTTATTATAATTCATTATTTATGAAATTAAGTGTTTCTATTCCCGAACGTGGAAAAAATAGTATATACACCTCGGGAGAGACCACCATTTTTCCCTCGATGTATTTGTAGCCCTCTGGCTTCGCCCTCGGGCTTCAAACTACACCTCAGGAAAAATAAGTGGTTTTTCTCCCTTGGTGTATAATGTACTATAAAAGCAATTTTGTGTATTCAGTCGTAATGGCTCACTCTGAAAATCTCCCTTTTTATTATACGTTTTTCTTCGAAATTAAAAAAAAAATATTAATATTAACGAACACATCATTATAAAGAGAAAGAGTAGTGCTTTTTAATTATACTAAAACTATCTATGAATCTCATTTGCACGCTAGATATCAAGTGTCAGATTAAAAAAAATCATCGAATTCATTTAAAAACTGACTAAATTATTTATATGAAGAACATTTCATTTTTTTCTGGTACTCTCTTTGCTTATAAAGGATAATTCAAAAACAAAAACATCAAACTTTTTCAGTTATCTAGTTAGCCATGCGAAATTTAGAAAATATTGAAAATACGTAATTTATTATAAAGATTTACTAATACCTTGTGGTAAGCAAATTCCTTGTAGGGAACACTAACTATAAATAATGTCTATAATTTGATATTGAACTTCGTTTATTCTCCGAATGAATAACATTAATCAACAATTCTGTGTTACGGTAAATATATCCTTCCGTATTAGTACTTCTTTTTAATTCAGTGTGTTGAAAAATATTTGTGCATAAACAAATCATCTCATTTATTTGTAATTAATCAATGGAAAAGTTGGTCTTTTCGTATAGTTTCTCATATTTCATAACACTTGCCCCTTGTTATAACTGGCGCAGCCGGTAGAATTAATAAAACTACACACCTTGTTCCACATTAAAGTAAAAATCTAATTTCGTAAGACACGTGTAACAATAAATTGCATGTTGTTTATTCGGAGCTCAATCGTATCAGTATTCAGTATCTAAATTAAACGCGAATTTATATAATACACAACATTGGGACATATTCAATGAGGAAATAATAAGCTAAATTATGGAACGACGATAACGCTTCCACATTATGTATACTCGTAGTATTAAATTTAAAGGAGAGTAAATCTATTAATGTAGATAAAAGACGACATTATGAGAATATAGAGGCAAATAAAATAACAAAATAATCTATTGGGTAACAAAATGTCTAGGCAAGGAAAAGTTCGTCATTTGAAAATGATTCTCCTTCATCCGTGGGATATTCTCAAGACTTATATTATTCCGATGTAGACTACATATCTTCGTTCTGTTGAATTTGAATAGAAAATTCGAATAAACAGCGGAGAGGCAGTTTTAGCAATCAAATACATTAAAAGTATAAAAATAATAATAAAGGAAGACATTAAAAACTACCTAGGACTCATCTTTGCACAATTCAAACAGTTACAGATCAACATATCTTGTTATATACTAGCAAATGATTCACAATTAACGTAATAAGTTACATTATTTTGAACAGTAAATAGCAGTAACAAAAACTTATTAATTTAATATCTGTTTTACCGTGTGTTGCTTGCTCCATAAAGCTAGCTAAAATAACTTTAATTGGGCTAAAAATTAATTCAGTAAAAATGCATAATTGTTACAACAATTATTTTACAAGTCATAAACCGAGACAGGTACGGAAATAACAATTATTTTTATATTAATGCAAGTTGCCTGCAACAGAAAAAGTTTACTGACGATTTATAATAGTTAATATAACTACTATATAACTCATATAGGTCTTTTGAGAAGAAATATTATACGGTACGACATTGTGTAATAATAATATTGGATAGAGTTATTCTGTCGGTTGGATATATACCCTTTTAGCATTGAATCGATAACTGTCAACGGATGAGTTACAATTTCTATACCATTCTACAATGTCGCGTGTTTCAACTGCTCGTCGCTGATGTTTTCAATTAACCTAAAATACATCAGTGCAATGGTAATGTGCGCTATTAATCAAAATGTTGACATAAATCACAAAGTTAAGCTGCACTAATAAACGATCACTAATATGCACATGGACCTGTATGACGAATCAAAATCTGTTATTATCACATATAATTCATAATTTTAGCATTTCACTACCAATACAGTTTTTTTTATACGTTCCTTCCATGGTGTAAGATTTGGTGTCTATACTTATCTCTCTCGCGGACTGTTACTGCTACTATTAAGTATAATGTTTATAGTTTGTTTTAATAATTATTTTGTCTAATTATCTTCTACAGTTTTCAAAACTAATTTTTTATTAAGGTGTCTCAATTCTTTTCATGTATGACATGGCAAGGAAATTTATTAGAAATATCGGGCAATTATGCAAGAACTTCATCTGCCAAAAGCTTAAAAATCATGAGGCCTTTTGATAATAAATTGCCAGGCAATATTTGAAACCTCTTATCTCGCATTCGTGTTACTTGTAACAAAATCTCATTGGGATGTATTAATTGGTCACTTGAAATAAATTATATCCAATCCGACTGTCTAGAAGAATCAAGCTGCTTTGTATGAAATTTATATTTGTATATATACATGTATGTTTAAATCTATACACAATGTAACCTGTAATATACGAGTATTTCAGACCTTCCTTATTAACCGTATCAGAAAATGTTGTTTTCTTACTATCACTGATTTCATACTCTGGTTCAACAAACGTGAAATTAATAAACTGGCATTACTTCTTGCAGTCACATTGATGGTGTTTGAATCCAAAGAGAGAACCACATTATTTAAAAGTGCGTGCGATATATAAACCTCCTAAGCATCTGAATCTTGTTCAATATACTTGGGCAAAACCAACCAAAGTTCGGTACTTTCTTCAGTACAGTAGAGGTGCGATTTAGTGACACTCAAATTTTATCATTGCATTCTGATATAGTGAACAGCTGTAAACCCCGGTACAGTAAACTATGGTATTTGCGATACTTCTCTGGGAGATTCCTCTAAAGATGTGGATTTCATTTTGCTGACTAAGTATGTAAACATTCGCATCACAGATCAGTGGTAAATCTTGACGCAGAAGGTACTAATTTCAGTTTTAGATATTTTTTTTTTTAGATTTTTAAAACTAGATAGTATGTTAAAAATGCTATAATTTAAAACAAAAAAATTAATTACTTAAATGTCTGGGTAAAGGAGAATATGTGACCGTGGTTGCTAGTAGAATATTGTAATTTGCTCGTGTTACATGATTTGAGACAAAAATTAGTACAAATTAACCTGAACAAAAAGCGTAAACAATCCATTACTTAGTTTTTTCGCCTCTGCCATAAATAACATTTTATATGTACCTTCCCATTACATAATACATGTATACCAGAGGTGTAGTCCTAAAAAAAGTAGTGCCGGGGCGCATAATTTTTTTCATAGTATTTAATTTAATATATAAAAAAGTTGTTTAAAAATTTCGGATCATTTATATAATAAAATATTTTACTATCAAATATTTAATAATTCATTTTGTTTTTTAAAAATGTGGCAGGGCTTAGCCTCGGTATCTTAAAAAAGTACCAGGGCGACGCCCTGGTCCGCCCTGGCGCAACTACAGCCCTGATGTATACATTATATTATGTAATACGTACATGTATTTTTTTATTTTATTATTTTATTGTAGATTTTCTTTAGTCAATTGTAGATCTTAAGAAGGAAAAATATTGGATCCAAAATGGTTGGAATAACGTACAAAAATATTTTCTAATATTTTTCAAAATATTTTTGTACGTTTTGCATGAAATTCTCAAGAGGTTTTGTTTATGTTTGTTTGAACTAGAATTTTGTTTTTTTGCTTGAAAATGACCAAAAACCATATGGTCGAAACGTCACATATCTGTTATCATTTTTATGATTAAATTTTCTTAATTAACAGTTTACAACACCTTGAACTATAGTCATTTATTCTGACTATTTTGGATTCAATATTTTCCTTCTCTTTTATTATTTTACATATACATTCATAATTTTGCTGATTTAGGTAGCTAGAATAAAAGTTGTTTCTCAAAATATCTGAGTGACACGAGAACCCTGAAAAAGTAAACACCCCTAAAGAGTGAACAGGCAATTAGTTCACTAAGTCGCGATTCTACTGTATTTTGATTTTGTGTGTGCACTGCCATTACATGTTTACCAAGGATATACCACCGAAATCTATATTTAAATTTAATTAAGATGGATGATCATTGGTGGCATCCGTTCCACACATGTAAAAAAGTAAATTTTCTAATACATCCTGAATCCTGATTTAATCTATATGTCATTAAATAATGAACTTTATATTTATCTTATTCATATTTAAATGACTCCATCAATGCAATATTACTTAAAATGATCTTTATCTGAAATTGTATCGTTTTTTATGATTTCTAACAGTTATTGAAGATATAATTGACGTATTGAAGTATGAAGACCGTATTTTGATTTTGCATTACAAATGTTAAACTAGTCATTAATTTGCTTTAAAAACTAGATTGTTTCTAGCCAGGTAGTACTGTCTAAGAAACCTTAGAAAAACTTGGTTTACCAGACAATTATTATTTATTACTTTACCGTTTATTTTAAATCCGTGCTCCAAAAAATAGTGTCTTGTCACTGTAATAAGTGTGGGATGTCAACAAATACAAAAAATTTATGATCTGTATCAAGTGTAATAAAAAGGATAGTTTTTCTCGTATATAATTAGCTTTATATAAATTTGCAATGATTTCCATCAAAATATCTATTTCATTGCTGTGTCAAAACTATAGTACAATGGTTGTTTACATGAAGCAAAATATCCTGTATCTTAAATATTGAGTACGTAAACGAAATAAAATACATATTTAGGAATTATTGTGGACAAAAAAACGTAAATTTAATTACATGCCCAATGTCTATGCAAAAAAATTAAAAAAAAAACAAATTTCTTATAGCTTTATATAAATTTGCAATGATTTCCATCAAAATATCTATTTCATTGCTGTGTCAAAACTATAGTACAATGGTTGTTTACATGAAGCAAAATATCCTGTATCTTAAATATTGAGTACGTAAACGAAATAAAATACATATTTAGGAATTATTGTGGACAAAAAAACGTAAATTTAATTACATGCCCAATGTCTATGCAAAAAAATTAAAAAAAAAACCAAATTTCTTATCGAAAATAAGAGAAAATTTTATCGCAATACTGAAAAATATTAATTTATAAATCATTTTACCCCATTTATAACACTGTTCTTCTGTTATTTATTTATTTATTCAATGAAGGTGATATACAGGGTGTTAAAAGAAAAGGGTAAAATAATTTAAGGTATATACATTTCGATGTGCTGATTCACAATCAAAAAGAATTTTTTCAAAATTCGCACAATTATGGACATGCTTCTACAGAGCGATCGAGATTAACTGTCCGTGCCGCCTCGTTTTGATTTTTTATTTGCCGCATCGTTGTCATACTGACTACGATTGACACATCACATTGGCGTACAATTAATTTTTTTTTAATAAAGATTTAAAAAACAACATTTAAAAAAAATTGTTGATAATAAATGTTCAAAATACCTTCCTTCACTCTCAATGCATTTATTTGATGTAGTCTAATTACAAAATTACTTAATTAACTTCAAAATATCTGTCAATAAAATATAAACACAAGCTGTCACTGATTCAAAAATAAAAGTGTTTATTGAAATGACAGTCACGTAGGCAACAAATAATAATTTCACTTCGGTGGAACATAATTTTGATCATAATACGGAAATTTTCCAGTCACGTGACGGACAGTATATCTCGATCGCTCTGTAGAAGAGAACATTTGTAGTGAAACTAGTAATAAACAAATGAATACGGGTATTCAACATAATTTTTTTACCACGTAACTGATGTTGAATAACAAACGAATTAATGTTATTTTGACGTTTTGTAATAATGTACTGTCACCAGTGGCACTAGAAATGCATTTTTCTAGAAGCATGTCGGCAATTTTGCGAATTTTGAAAAAATTATTTTTGATTGTGAATCAGCACATCGAAATATATATACCTTGAAATCATTTTACCCTTTTATTTTAACACCCTGTATGTAAACTACAAACATTACAGCATAGAGCTATGATAATTATACTAAGATGTAAAAAATATACAAAAGTAGGTTTCATGTTAAATATTTTCGAAGGGATGTATGTAACTCAATTTGTTAATTTTAACGCAATTGTATTTATATTTATGCCCGAATATTTAACAACGAATCTAATTCAACATTGCGCAATACATAGGTATGTTACTAGATAAAACAACGATTATTAAATAAAAAAAGCAAAATTAAAATCAAATTATAAATTCACTGTTTAATAAAGGATTAAATTAATACAACAAATTAGCAAATAAAGTGAAAGATTAAGAATCATCATATATACATACATACATACATACATAACATCACGCCTTTCCCATTACTGGGGTAGCAGGCCCTTTATTCCCTACAATCACTTATTTTCTAACAATAGCTCGCCAAATACTCCTATCCATACATAACTGTCTCGCCTCGTTAATATACATACACCTTGTCATACTTGCTCTCCTATTATTTCTACTTATAATTTTACGTTCACTCAAAACATTTTCTATCATATTCATCCATTTATTCCTCGGTCTTCCTCGCATTCGTGTTCCTTCAATTTCACCCAAATAAATTAAAGTCAATCTATCATTTGACATTCTTTCCACATGTCCCAACCAACGCAGCTGACTTGAAGCCACTCATTTCACAACATTTTCACTAATTTCAAATTCATCATACACTACTTTATTCCTAATACGGTCTCTTCTAGTCACTCCGCACACTCCTCTCAAAAATTTCATTTGAATCGCAGTTACCCTTTTTTTATTTCGGTTATCCCATACCCAACATACACATCCATACATCAACGATGGCACAAGTACACCATTATACACACATAACCTAGCTTCTCTTGATACATTCACATTTCTAGCAAACATTCCCAAAGCGCCCAAAACTCTTCTACCTGCAACCACTCTTCTTTCAATTTCAGCATTCATCCGTCCATCTTTCGAAAACATGCATCCCAGATACATAAATTCATTAACTTGTTCCATTTGCTCACCATCTATGCTAATCTTGCATTCCGTAACTTCATCCTTCTCAAAAACTAAAATCTTACATTTTGAAGCATTCTTGATCAAATTCAAACATTTTCCCTGATTCCTGACACTCTCAATCATTCTCGTCAATTGTTCCTCAGATTCACCCATAATAACCACATCATCAGCATATGCTAATGCAGGCACAACGAAATCACTTATTTTCACACCATCATTTGTACACTCTAATGTTCGTCGTAATAACACGTCCATATACAAATTAAAGAGCCAAGGAGACATCACACAACCCTGTTTAACTCCCACGTCAATAATGAACCATCTACTCAAACTACTATCCACACGAACTGCTGCTTGATTATTTACATATAAAGCCATTAGTGCTCTCAATAACGTACCACTAACGCCATACTCCTTCAAAATAGGCCATAATTTTTCACGCACAACACTGTCATATGCCTTCTTTAACTCAATGAAAGCACAAAACAATTTCTTGTTTCGGTCCAAAGTCTTTTCCACAATCATTCGAAGCGAAAACAATTGATTCACACATCCTCTTTCAGGCAAAAACCCACCTTGCATAACATTCAGTTTACTACATGTAATCTCCCTTACTTTATTAATTAGAACACTACTGTACAACTTACACACAACACTCAAGAGACTAATCGCACGATAATTTGTACATTCACTCATATTTCCTTTGCCTTTATACAATGGAACAATTACAGCACGCTTCCAATCTTCTTCTGGAACAACATTTTGCCGCAAGCAGAATTTACATAAATAAACTAGCCAAGCAAACACTTTTTCGCCACCATACTTTAACATCTCTACTGTAATATCATCTATTCCTGCAGCTTTTCCTGTTTTCATTCTAGCCAAAGCATTACTTACATGTCTTCATTTATATCCCAACATTCATTTTCACCACAATCAAAATCATTCATATTATCATTTATAACACAATTATTTTCATATAATTTGCTAAAATAACTGCTCCATCGTTCCCTAATCTCGGATTCTTTCCACAATAAATTACCATCATGATCTTTAACTGCTTTTACACAAGACATGTTACCACCCTTCAGCTTTTTCACGCATGTCCAAAACATCTTTTTATTGAGAACAAAGTCATTCGTCAATTTTTCATTCTTCTCTTTCTCACATTGCATTTTACTTTCACGCACAACACGCTTTGCATTCGCTCGCATACTTTTATATTTAAGCAAACATGCATCTCGAAAATCGCCATATGAATCCTTCACACTCAAAAAGCACAGATATGCTTCTTTCTTTAAGCGTATAGCCTCCTTCACATTATCATTCCACCAATCATCTTTCATTCGTACACCTACTTTGGATACACCACATGTTTCAGTTGCACACGTTACTACACAGTCCCTGAAAGTATTCCACTCACTAGCTAGATCTTCAAAATTCTCTGAGCAAATGGGTAAAACGTTATTCAATTTAATAATATATTGCAGTCGGACCTCTTCATTCTGCAATCTGTATGATCGAACACGTGTCATTTTTTCAGATTTCTTTACCCTAATTTTCCAGCCCTGAGCCAATTTAATACGGGATACAACCAAATAATGATCATTCGTTCCCAATTCAGCACCACGTTTTACTCGTGTATCTACAACAAGGCTTCTTAATCTCTCATCATACATTATCAAATCAATCACACTACGTCTATTCTCATGAATATTCTCCCATGTGTAGATATGTGAAGACTTATGTTTGAAGAAAGTATTCGATATAAAGAGACCATATTCTATACAACAGGCAACAATCATTTTTCCATTTTCATTTATCCTTGCATCACCAAATCTTCCCACAACATTTTCACTTTCATTTCTCTTTACACCAATCCATCCATTTAAATCACCTGAAACAATTATCTTCTCACCAGGCTCACAAGTATCAAGCACATTATTTAATTCATTCCAAAAACATTCCTTCTCATAATCATTTTCACATTCAGTCGGACCATAAACACATACGAGAAATATTCTATGGAACCCAATTTTCATTCTTACATATAAAACACGAGAAGAAACACATTTATACTCACGAATACACGGTTTCACTCTTTCGCTAATAAGTACACCAACACCAGGAAAAACAGTCAGTTATTATTTGAAAAAGGGAGGTAAAGCCATTTTGACATCAGAAGTTTTTAAATATATTTCTTTTATTTTCATTTTGTACGCCTTATGAGATGCAACCAACATTACATTTTTCTACCTGCTCCGAAAGCTTTGAGTTTTTATGAAGTTATGATAATAAAACTTAGATATTCAATGGAATTGTATAATATACATTTGGACCAGAATTTACACTGTTGCATTCATGTAATTTTTAGTAAAACGAGTTTCCCGATATCTCTTTTACCGCAATATTCTTCATTAGATTGTTTCAACAAATTCGCTCAATCACTACAAACCAGATAATATGTGTAACATTGTAACTGACAGAAGTATATATAATGTAAGTGGCATATATACCGTGTGTCTCATGACGATCTACACATAGGAACGTTACGCGCTCAGTTGATTTTTAAATTAAAATATTAATCTGGTTGTTTTTGTTCTTTTTTTTTTGTAATTGAAATGTCAATTTGACGTTTAAATTCGTTGATAATGTACTATTCCTTCGAATATGTTACAAAATTATACTAGAATATCAAAGGAAATAAACTAGTAAGTATAAAATGAACAATTATACTGTCTAGATTGTAGAAAACTAAAATGATCAAATTAATATTTCACGATCAAGAGCGTATGCAACGTTTCTATGTGTAGATCGTCATGAGATACACGGTATATATATATATATATATATATATATATATATATATATATATATATATATATATATATATATATATATATTGTAACGAACAAAACGCTGATAGGGTAAAGTAAGTAAATTAGATGTTAATTGTACCGCTCGAGACGGATCAGAACGGAATCGCTAAACGTAGGAATGTCCGGGCGAGAGAGATTTTGACGAGAATTTTTGGTTGTTGCTTGAACGACGGCAGAAAGAAAAGACGTAGACCCGATCTGCAGGACCACGAGGTCATCCGTTCGTACTGTGATTATTATTTTGGGCAATTCACTATTGTTGTAGTGTGACGCAAAAGTGCGTGTGATTGCCAAAAGTACCCGTTTGTTGGGGAGTTAGAGTCAGTACGACGTGTGTTTGTTTTATTTCGTCGAAACGTAAATAGTGCTCGTGACCACGTGTCGTGGAAAAATAGCCGTTGACGAAAAGACCCGTTTGTTGGGGAGTTTTGTACCTCCGTCCTCGGACTCGCGGACCATCTACGCCGATCCTGTCGCCCCGTGCCCGCCGCTGTCGATTTGCCGTGGCCCCCGTCTTCACGTGTTCCAACGTCGTCGAATCATCCAGACTTCCAGGATCCAACGTTCACATACTATCAGGGATTCAGATGAGTACAGAATAGTATTGTTCTTTTTGTATTTCATTGTTCGCAAAAGTTTGATTCCGTGTGAACGCGCGTGTAGTGAATACTTGGTCACACCAGTGGCGTCCGCACCGGTCGGCAATACTCGGTTATTCTCGACGTCCAGTGTCGTTCAAGATATTTCGTATGTTGAATTTATAGTTAATATTTATAACATTTTCGGTTCTTTGTGTTCACCTGCCTGTCAGTGGCATGATTAAATTAAGTTATTGTGTTCATAATTTTCTTTGTGTTACGCCACTGTCAGCCGTGTAGCATTAACGCGCTTAACGCGCATGATCTTGATCAACAAGATCACTTATTTGTGAAAAATTGTTAAATAGGTTATTGTAATTTTAAGTTCATTTCATCATTCATGCACCATATCATTCGCTTAGATTTAAGGATCATATTTTGTGTATTTCATGTACGAACTCTTCCGGAACAATCATTAAACGATTTGTTCACATACTTAATTGCAGTGCAGTATATTTATCTCGTGCCAAACGGGTACTCACCCTTCCGAACATTCATTTACCGTTTCGTATTTTGCCTACCTTGGAGAGTACCGATAATTTTCAAAATACGTGGCGCTCAACTATATCAATTATTATTGAACGTGAACCCGCTCCCCACTCCGCAACTGACTAGTCGGCACTCTAGCATCGAGCATAAACAACAACGCTCATTTAACAGCCACGAAAGCGTCATAGAAAAATGGCGCCCAACGTGCGGGGCCGCGCAAATAATGAGTTCAGTTCAATCTTGTATTCATTGTAATCTCTTATCTTGGCAAAACTCACACTGTACTGAAATTTCTTTGCGTGTTGTTTCCAGAAGTGTTCGTACAAAGTATATGTGATATTACTTGATTATTATTGTATTATTTTGTCCGTCAAGATTCTGTATGGTTTTGTACAACCGACTTTTGCCGACCTTTTCCGAAACAGACGATTATTTGGCTCGTCGTATTCAAATTGTTTCAAAAGTACATTCTGTGCTTACCACTATCGTTGAGTTTGGAATTTGCTTACTTGCTTATCGTATACTAGTCGCGTCATGGATCCTGTACGTCTGGCCCGCGATGAGTTGGAATACGAGTTAAACGTACGCGGTCACGAGAATCTAGAATCAGTACCGGTTAGCGAGATGCGAAAAACTTTAAGCAAGGCTCTTAAATCTGAAAAACTTGGTAGCTTACCTGCCATGAGCACACTAGATAGTAGACAAGAATTAACTACGTGTACCAGTAAATGTGAAGAGATACGGACCTTAGCAGATCAAATTATCGGATCAAATCAAACTAACGAATACAAGAAGTTTACAACGAAACTTTCACACATACTCGGGCGTCTCGCGAGACTTAAAGCCAGTGACGCAGATATGGGCAAAGCGACCGAACCATTACGCGAACAATTAAACGATCTAGAAGACGCTGTTACTCAAACTATTGATAACGTTGTAACAGAACTGCCTATTAATAGACCGACTACTAGTTTCGCAAATTTAACCTCGGAACCGTTTCAGACTTCGCCTTCTACCACCCCGCGGCCAATACCAGTTAGCAAATGGAATATATCGTTTAGCGGAGATGGTAGCGGACTCAGTATTAACGCTTTCCTGGAGCGAGTTAACGAATTTCGAATTTCGCGACGGATCTCTCCGCACGAATTATTCGAATCAGCAATTGAATTATTATCGGGTGACGCACTAATCTGGTACAGATCAGTCAGGTCTAAAGCCAAATCGTGGTCGGAATTGGAGAATTTAATGCGTGAAGAATTCGAACCAGCGGGTTACGAATTTGAATTATGGTCAGAAATTAGATCGCGCTCTCAAGGTCCATCCGAACGAGTAGGGTCGTACTTTGCGCGAATGATAAACCTGTTTGCACGTCTCCCACATCCACCCACAGAAGAAGACAAACTAAGCGTTCTGCGACGAAACATCGCCCCTTATTTTATTCACCATGTCGGCCTTTCTGAAGTTCAAACCGTAGAAGAATTGTTGAACATTTGCAAGAAGTTGGAAAATAATCGATACCTTGCCGATAACTTTAAACCACCCGTTTTGAGCCGACGCAATTACTTAGAACCAGATCTCGCGTGTCCCGCCCACAAAACCCGCGTCTGTGCTACCTTCTCGTCGAAAAACTCGAACTCTACCTGCTGGAATTGCCAACGTCCCGGTCACCTATTCAAACAATGCCAGGAGACACGGAATAAATTTTGTTTTACATGTGGTAAGCCTGACTTTACCAGAAAAAATTGCCCAAACTGTAAATCGCGTAGTAACAAATGACTAGAACCCCGAAATCGCTCTAAAGACTTCTCGCACCCTCTACCGGCAAACCAGACTACCGAATGGAAGCAATGGCTACAAACGGTGAGTGCCTTCCACATAAAACCGAAAATTAAGTTTATTCTTGCTTCGTGTCCCGCTGATAACCGACCTTATTTACGATTCAAAGTATTTGGACGCTCCTTTCTGGGGTTGTTAGATTCCGGAGCCACACACACCATAATTGGAGGTGATGCGTGGAACATCATCAAACAGTTCGGGTTAACACTGCAAACTCAATCTATAACTCGATGTGTTGTTGCTGACGGTACTTCGTGCACTTGTCTGGGTACTATTGATATCCCTATACAATTAGAACACCAAACGCGGATAATATCGGCCTTAATTGTTCCTTCATTTCCGGGCGAATTCATTCTAGGCGTGGATTTCTGGTTATCCATGAACATTGTGCCTGACTTGAATCAGGGTACCTGGTGTCGCGTGAAGTCGAATGTAATCACCTGCGATGATAAACGCGCTATTGAAAATATAACGGAACTCCAGAAAATCGCACTAAACCGCTTAGTAGAGAAATTCTCTAACCTAATAGGAAATAAAATCGGATGTACGAATTTGGTGAGCCACGAAATCAGTACCGATGCGTTACCTTTGAAACAACGTTATTAGCCCGTAAATGCTAAAACGCAAAAGTTGTTTGACCAAGAATTAAACAAAATGATTGAGCAAGGGATAGTAGAACCGTCAAAAAGTCCATGGTCTAGCCCCGCATTACTCATTAAGAAGAAAGATAATAGTTTTCGTTTCGTAGTCGATTATCGTAAACTTAATGCGGTCACGAAAAAGGACGCTTACCCCCTCCTCTATGTCAACTCAATCCTGGACAAACTTCGAGATGCACGTTTCTTGTCTTCGTTAGATCTTAAGTCGGCCTATTGGCAGATTCCCATGGCGGAATCCAGTAAAGAAAAAACTGCGTTTACGATTCCCGGTCGCGGTTTGTACCATTTCAACAGAATGCCTTTCGGGCTACACAATTCCCCTGCGACCTGGCAACGGTTGATGGACCGTCTTTTTGGACCCGAATTCGAGCCATACGTATTTGTATATCTAGACGATATAATTGTGGTCACGGCCACCTTTGACAAACATCTTGAAATTTTAGAACAGATATTCGAGAGATTAACCAATGCAGGATTAACTGTCAATAAAAGTAAATGTAGTTTCTGTCGTATGGAACTAAAATATTTAGGATATGTAGTAGACGGTACTGGCTTGCATGTTGATCCTGAAAAGGTCAAGGCTATTCTTGATATCCCCCCTCCTAAGTCCGTAGTCGAAGTGCGCAGGTTTATTGGCGTGGCTTCATGGTATCGAAGATTTATTCCTTCATACTCTACCGTACTAGCACCCCTTACTGCCCTCCTACGCAAACATCAGAAATGGGAGTGGACCGCGGATTGTAACAACTCATTTCTACTGATTAAAGAGAAACTTGTCAGTGCGCCGATTCTGAATTGTCCGAATTATACGTTGCCGTTCTTTGTTCGGACAGACGCGTCCGGTTATGGTTTAGGAGCGGTACTACTGCAGAAATCAGGAGAAGAAGAACGCATAATCGCTTATGCTAGTCGAACGTTAAACCGCGCGGAAAGAAATTACACAACGACCGAACGAGAATGTTTAGCCGTGATCTTCGCAGTCGAAAAATTTAGACCTTACCTGGAAAATATCCATTTTACCGTAGTTACAGACCATTATTCTCTTTTATGGCTCAACAGTTTGCGTGATCCTATTGGTAGACTGGCTCGGTGGGCTTTACGCCTCCAACAGTATGAATTTTCGATCATACACCGTAAAGGAAAAGATCACGTGTTACCAGATCTATTATCGCGAGCTAATACCGCGAAAGTGAATTTAATCCGAGTAGGACCGGAAGTCAAAGATCCGTGGTATCGTGAAGTACGTGATAAGATTCGGAAAGAACCAGCCTCGTACCGGAATTGGAAAGTAGTACACGACGAATTATTTAAATTAGTTCGAACCGGAAAAGGATACGATTGGAAAATTGTAGTAGCTAAAGACTCGCGCCCCGAGATCTTACGGGAATTTCACGACAAACCTACCGCAGGTCACTTCGGTGTATACAAGACCTACCACCGTATTTGCAACCTGTATTATTGGCCGAAACTAAAAGCCGATGTAATTCACTATGTAAGAAACTGTACAGTATGCCAGGTCCAGAAGCCCTTACAAAAATTACCGGCCGGTTTAATGGGGAAAAGATCAAAAATTTCTCAGCCTTGGCAAAGAATTAGCGCGGACTTCATGGAGTTCCCGCGCTCTAAAAGTGGAAATTCTTATCTACTTGTTGTGAACGACTACTTCTCAAAATATGTTCTACTGTTTCCAATGCACAAAGCAACCGCCGGAAAACTTTGTGAATTAATCGAACAAAAAGTATTTCTTGTATATGGAGTGCCGCAGAGTCTACTGTGTGATAACGGTAAGCAATTCGTAAGCCGGGAATTTAAGAAGTTAGCAGAACAATATAAAGTTAAACTGATCTATAATCCGCTATACCATCCTCAGAGTAACCCTACTGAACGCTCTAATCGTGTAATCAAAACTATGATCCGAGCCTATTTGAGAGACGACCACCGACATTGGGACGATCATATTGCAGAGATCGCTTGCGCATGTAACACCGCGAAACATGAAATTACGAGACATACTCCCTACTATTTAAATTTCGGTAGAGAACACGTTCTTTCAGGTGACTTATTTGGAGCAGTCGACGCGAACCAACCCCTCACCCTCGCTGACCGTACCCCGCCTAACGTCACTCATTTACAAGATACTTTTCGGGAAGTTACAAGACACTTAAATACTGCGTATGAACGTAACAAGAAGTACTACGATTTACGGAGACGTCCGGTCAATTATACGATTGGTCAACTAGTGTGGCGAAAGAACCACGTTCTGTCTGATGGTACAAAACACTTTTCCAATAAACTTGCACCCAAGTTTGTTGGCCCATTTAAAATTAAACGTAAATTATCTAATACGGTCTACGAATTAATTGACGATCAAAATCAAATAGCGGGTTCTTGGCACGTCAATGATTTGAAACCATTGATCCAAACCGATTGAATTCTTTGTGGTTTTGATTCTTTTTTTTTTCTTTTTTTTTAAATTAAGTAAGGGTAGGGTTTGTAACGAACAAAACGCTGATAGGGTAAAGTAAGTAAATTAGATGTTAATTGTACCGCTCGAGACGGATCAGAACGGAATCGCTAAACGTAGGAATGTCCGGGCGAGAGAGATTTTGACGAGAATTTTTGGTTGTTGCTTGAACGACGGCAGAAAGAAAAGACGTAGACCCGATCTGCAGGACCACGAGGTCATCCGTTCGTACTGTGATTATTATTTTGGGCAATTCACTATTGTTGTAGTGTGACGCAAAAGTGCGTGTGATTGCCAAAAGTACCCGTTTGTTGGGGAGTTAGAGTCAGTACGACGTGTGTTTGTTTTATTTCGTCGAAACGTAAATAGTGCTCGTGACCACGTGTCGTGGAAAAATAGCCGTTGACGAAAAGACCCGTTTGTTGGGGAGTTTTGTACCTCCGTCCTCGGACTCGCGGACCATCTACGCCGATCCTGTCGCCCCGTGCCCGCCGCTGTCGATTTGCCGTGGCCCCCGTCTTCACGTGTTCCAACGTCGTCGAATCATCCAGACTTCCAGGATCCAACGTTCACATACTATCAGGGATTCAGATGAGTACAGAATAGTATTGTTCTTTTTGTATTTCATTGTTCGCAAAAGTTTGATTCCGTGTGAACGCGCGTGTAGTGAATACTTGGTCACACCAGTGGCGTCCGCACCGGTCGGCAATACTCGGTTATTCTCGACGTCCAGTGTCGTTCAAGATATTTCGTATGTTGAATTTATAGTTAATATTTATAACATTTTCGGTTCTTTGTGTTCACCTGCCTGTCAGTGGCATGATTAAATTAAGTTATTGTGTTCATAATTTTCTTTGTGTTACGCCACTGTCAGCCGTGTAGCATTAACGCGCTTAACGCGCATGATCTTGATCAACAAGATCACTTATTTGTGAAAAATTGTTAAATAGGTTATTGTAATTTTAAGTTCATTTCATCATTCATGCACCATATCATTCGCTTAGATTTAAGGATCATATTTTGTGTATTTCATGTACGAACTCTTCCGGAACAATCATTAAACGATTTGTTCACATACTTAATTGCAGTGCAGTATATTTATCTCGTGCCAAACGGGTACTCACCCTTCCGAACATTCATTTACCGTTTCGTATTTTGCCTACCTTGGAGAGTACCGATAATTTTCAAAATACGTGGCGCTCAACTATATCAATTATTGAACGTGAACCCGCTCCCCACTCCGCAACTGACTAGTCGGCACTCTAGCATCGAGCATAAACAACAACGCTCATTTAACAGCCACGAAAGCGTCATAATATATATATATATATATATATATATATATATATATATATATATATACCGGGTGTTAATTAAAAAACTGGCCATAGGCGTTTAACATGTAAAATCAGTTTTTCCTCCTGCATTAGTTACCAAATTACTTTAGAGAAAAATACTTTAAATAAAAGTTGTAGAGAAATTCTGCATCTAAGTGAGCAATCAGATTTAATTTTTGACATTTCCTAACTGAGAAAATCAAGTTTAAAATTTCATGAAAACACTTAATATATAGGAATAGCCATGGAATTTAAACAAAATTAAAAACAATTGTATGACATTTGCTGTCAAAAAAATTATTAAATCACGAATATTTAGATAAATTTGTCCCGAATAGAACCATTTTATTACTTGAAGCTTTTCTTCATGTGAAAACTGTTCCATAGTTTTAGAAATATCTGTTATTGAACGAAAATTACGAAACACAAATATTTTTGACAGTTACAATGTCATACAATTGTTTTTATTTTTGTTTAAATTCCATAGCTATTCCTATATATTATGTGTTTTCATGAAATTTTAAACTTGATTTTCTCAGATTTGAAATGTCAAAAATTAAATCTGATTTCTCAGTTAGATGCAGAATTTAATTCTCTAAAACTTTTATTTAAAGTATTTTTCTGTAAAGTAATTTGGGAACTAATGCAGGAGGAAAAACTGATATTACATGTTAAACGCCTATGGCCAGTTTTTTAATTAACACCCGGTATATATATATATATATATATATATATATATATATATATATATATATATATATGTATATATATATATATATATATATATATATATATATATATATATAACCCTCGAGAAGGCGCGCCTTAGAGAAAAACGCGGATTGCCGCGCGTGAGCATCTTGCTCACATGATTTACAGAGATAACTAGAAATGAATACAGACATTCATGCCTGCAGCTCATCGACGTATGTCCAAGTCTGAATATATCACAAATTATTATTTATCTAGATACACTTTTCAAATCCTAGGTGGCTAGGTCGCAAATAAAACAACAAATTTTAAACAAGTGTGAATACATTTTCTTCTCTTGACAAAAGCAAAGCAAACTAAGCCGACTATAAATGCATCTTCTTTTGTTCAATTTTTAATTAAAAAATATTTTTTTTCTCCAATGGTCTTACATAATTTTTCAAAATAAAAAATATGGAAAAATATTGTTCCATTTTCTGCATATGCAAGAAAATTTTGAATACAATTGAATAGAAAATAACGCAGAAAAAATATAAAAACTGAAAAAAAATTGGAAAATATTTTTTTCTCAAGTACTAAAGAAAATTTGGAAAAATAAAATGTACCATAACACGTATCTGCAGAAAAAAATTCATAAAAATCCGTTGTAGGCCAGGCGGCAGGGCGATAAATTCAGCCAAAACCGTAAATAAATGTTAACAAAGGTTTTATTGTTTTAAATGGTTTATTAGGGTACCATTAGCATGAATCTAGGTTTTCCCCACACCTCCGAGGTGTGCTTCGATCACCGTGGGGCCGCAAAGGTACAAAAATTTGGTTTTTCGGTAATATCTCGCTTTCTCTTTAACGTACGACTAAAATGGTCGTATATGAAATTAAAGACGATAAAATTTTCTACAAAATAGGTTCTTATCATTTTTTCGTAGGACTTATACATTCGAAACAGTAGCCGCGCGAAATTGAGCGATTTTTGACAATTGCAGAAATATCGATTTTTGGTGGCTAAATTCCATGGTTCACTCGTTCTGGTGATACTAAAAAATATGAATAAGCATATATTGCATAAGTTTTAATAAAAAAGTGTAGATTTTTTTTCAAAATTGACCCCCAGTGTGGTTGCTATTTCCGAACAGCATGTAGATGCCAGAGTATCGCAAAATATCAAGGGATGCACAAGACCTCGAAAAGTTCTTTAATTGGTTATCATCGCACAATCTCTTTCCAGTCAGCCTTGAGATTATGGCTATCAGTCTAAGGGGATGTGAAAATCAACTGTTACAAATGATACGAAGTCGGCGTGTCCTCAATGGCAGGTATCATTGGCGGCAATTTTGGAGATGTGAAATTCCAGCGGAAGAAGAGAGTAATTCCTTTAAGAGCAGTAAACTATTCAATAAACATTCAAAATGAAGTGATTCCGGTTGATATTTCATTAATATTTCAAAGAATTACAATTAGTAAGAAAACGGAACAGGATTTGCAACATTATTTTCACTTCGAACTAGCCCCTTACCCACTATCGCTTTTTGATGAAACAGGAATGCGTAAAACGCAGAAATTTGTATACATTGTATAACATGTTTTCTCCTATGGCTCATTCAATCGCCGATGCAGGTAACGTGATACATGTTATTGACGGTGGATTTCTTCTCCATCGTGTTGTTTGGTACCAACAAAAGGCATTTCATCATATTCTCTCGAAGTTCGTACAATACGTTCAGAAGTACTACAAGGTCAACAGCATAGTTGTTTTCGACGGCTATCCAAATGACGCTAACAACAAAAGTACTAAAGCTGCTGAATGCCTACGTAGATCGCAGAGGCCCATCGCAGGGGCCCATCGCTGCTAATGTGATGTTTGATGAAACGATGACAGCAACAATGTCAACAATGCCAATGTCAACAATGCCAACGACCAGAGCAAGAGTCGGCTCATTTATATGCTCGTATGCAAACTTCAGGATGTAGCCCGTTCTCGTAAAGCAAGCTGCTGAAGACGCTGACACTATTATAATCATCACCTTGGAAAATCTGTGATTAAAGCACTCTATGGAGCGGGTGACGATCATATTTCATTGAATTAATACAAGTTCCAGTATTTTGCGAAATCTATTTCTAAGAGTGCTTGCAATCTCGCATATTTACCACCAACTGAAGCAGCAGCACGACAGCATTCCTTTAGAACCTACCATCAGGTACAAGAACGGTACGGAAACAGGAAGAGGCCGCAAGATTGGGGCTGGAAAAGCACGGGGAATGGCCTGATTCCTATTTCTACGATGAAAGACGCTGCTCCGCAGGAGCTTCTTTTCCCGATATCCTGTATGTATAAAAATGAGTGTCGAGCAGCATGCAGCTGCAGGAAGAGTGTACTGCGTTGCTCGACAATTTGTGGAAGCTGCCGGGGGCAGTCTTGTACCAATGTCGAGATTGAACAAGAGAATTTCGACATTGATGACGAGATTGACGTGCAATTCCAACATTTAGCTGCACAAGACACAGAAATGACTGATGACTCTGAAAATGAATAAACTGCGATCGACAACAATGATAGAGGTAAAGAAAGAGAAATCATTTCCCAACCATCGACCTCGGATAAAATATTTACTCAAGATGAACCTTTCGGTGAAGAACGTCGTTCAGTGCCAAGAAGAAGACAATTGAATTGATACCATTCTACCGCTGTAGAATTATTTTTAATGAGAATCACAATAAATCGAACTATATACAATTTTGAACAGATTTCTATACATTTTTATGAAAACTTATACAATATGTGCTTGTTCAATTACAATTACCAGGACGAGTGAACCGTGGAATTTAGCCACAAAAAATCGATATTTCTGCAATTGTCAAAAATCGCTCAACCTCACGCGGCTACTGTTTCGAATGTATAAGTCCTACAAAAAAATGATGAGAACCTATTTTGTGAAGAATTTTATCGTCTTTAATTTCATATACGACCATTTTAGCGGTACATCAAAGAAAAAACGAGATATTACCGAAAAAACAAATTTTTGTACCTTGGCGGCCCCACGGTGATCGAAGCACACCTCGGAGGTGTGGGAAAAACCTAGATTCATGCTAATGGTACCCTAATAAACCATTTAAAACAATAAAACCTTTGTTAACATTTTTTTACGGTCTAAATTACTTGCCGCCTGGCCTATTGGGTAGTTAAGGAGATCTGAGTGAAACAAAAAAATCTCGTACGAGCGAACGATATACATACGGACATATGTAATAATATTTTTACACGTCCGGGAGTAAGTAGAAGTAAGTTTCTATGGCGGTAAAATCGTGACAGAAGTAAAGCATTTACTTCCTAGAGACGAAAACACTGTCCGTAAGGGAGTTTTTGTTATAACAAAAGTTATTGTAAATAAATGTCTGCTGTTATAGTACGCGTTGCTTGGAAACATTTCCAAAGGCTTCTAAATATTGCAATGTCACTCCGATTTATTGTAATTCATTATTTATGAAATTAAGTGTTCCTACTTCCGATCGTGAAAAAAAATATATACATCTAGAGAGAGACCACCATTTTTCCCTCGATGTATTTGTAGCCCTCCGGTTTCGCCCTCGGGCTTCAAATTACACTTCAGGAAAAATAAAAGCTTTCTTTCTCTTGGTGTATAATGTACTAATTTTAATTCTGAACAATTTTATTTACATATTTTCTCTAATTGTATTGTTCAGAAGTAATTACAATTTTACGTGATAATTCCCTATGTTCTACTTTTTTTGGGACACCAGTATATACATACGAAGGTAGCTAATACAGATAATGATTTTATTAGTTGATAAACACGGAACTCCTCATCTACTATCTGTAACCGTTCCCGTTTTTTTCCGTTTTTGTGGGCGCTGAGAAATCTAACTTGCAAAGAAACAACGAGCAACAGAGATTTAACGGCTATAGTTGTTAAACGAGGATAGACTCTAAAGCAAAATCGAAAATTCTGGTAACTCTAGTTCAGAGAATGAAGCTTTGTACACAGGATCGTTTTTCAAGTCTTTTAAATTTTCTTCCATTGTTAATGTTAGTGATAATCTGGCGAAAGATTGATGACCCACTCGTACATTTGATAATCAAGTGATGGAAAATACTTACAAAATGATGTAGAGAGGGTTTCTACCGTCCCTGTATTGTTGCCAAAATTTTAAATTTGTTTGAGAAAGCGTCTACGTCTGGGAAGTAATGAAGCAGTGAATTTTTAACTTTTCTAGTCGACAGTGCATGTGTGTTCTTAACATCGAAAGTGATAAATAAATAGTATGCAATACAGATTCTCAGACTCGTAAAACAGAGGGAAACTGTTAAAGTGAAAGATAAATAAAGGTAAATCCGTTGGTCATAGCAAACATAACAAAAATTCTTAGGCCCAAATATTCTTATCTATATTTTCAAATCTTTCGCGGCACACCTGAAACCTCTCACACACCAGTATACCGCGGCACACAGTTTGGCAGACACTGACCGAAAGAATGATCGTCGTCTAAATTTTCCTCCAACCAGGATGCAATTCGTGAAGCATCGTTAGCTACACGACGACGCTTGCATCCCATTTTAATATCACTGTAAAAAATAAAACATAAGCTACAATAACAATTGATTCGGCAAATTAATTAACAAAATAAAACGGATTAAAAATACTTACATAGTTAGTCGTGCAATGAGCAAAATGCCGCATTAAAAGAGGCACCACTATGAACCACATCTCTACAGCTTTGATTGTGCATGAACTGCAGTAAATATTTGTTCTCACACAGAATACAATATTTTAAGAAGGTACTGAGAGCCGTTATCGCAAAAATAACGGGGAACATTGAAATTTAAATGATTAAATAAACAAATGAGCAAAATGCTCATAACGCGCCTTCTCGAGTGCAGGGCCGGATCCAATCAGTGCCAGGCCTGATTGAATTTTATTTTGCTTCAATAAACATTTAAATATTCAACAAAACAGTTTCTGCGATGGAATAAGTTTTCGCCAACAATGCAGCGCACCCCGTCCACAGAAGTCTGCCTTTCATTTCTTAATTTCTAACAATTGCTCGCCACATACTAGGAGTACACTGTTATTTGAAATGTACGACAATATCTAAACTAAAGATTTGTATGGTTACTGGGTAGGTAATACGAGTAAGTTGTATTCTAAAATTGTGTTTCGAACATTTATTTATAATATAATTATATACAAAATTATGCAAAAATAACTAATTATGTACAACATTGTGTTGTATATGCGAGTATACGTGGTATTGCATGCCATTTTTTGCATTACCGTATTTTAACTTTAAATCATACATTTCCCACATAGAAAAACCGGCACAAACCAATATAGTGTCCAATTGAAGTTTGTTCTGGCGACTCACTCCCTATACAATTGATAACTATCTCAAATCATAGTTATGTTCTACAATCCTAATGAAAGCAGGTATAGCATATAATGCATAACGTACACAATTATTTACCTCTAAATATATATTTTTCTCATAATTTGTGGACATTTGCATAAAACCATTACAGTTGTTAAAAGTACATGTTTTATTAACATTTTCTTAATCATCATTATGTCTATTTATTCTTGGAGAAATTCTATAACTTTAGTTATGATTATATCTATATTGAGGCGCAAAATTCTTTTCATACGGCGATTACAGGATTGTGCGATACAAGTCTATATTACATGCATACTTGGCATATCAAACAAATAATCTCTCTACTATTGACGATACATTACACTCTATAGAAACTATATTACCGGGATTATAAATGTGATTCGTAAATATAGTTTTTATTACGATTGGAAATCTGCGATGATTTAAAGTTAGAATATATTAATGTAAAAAAAATAAAGATTTTCAAGTAACGTCACATGGGTACCGGGTGTGCCAGGAAATCTGAGACAGGGAATTAACATGTAAATATAAAAAAAATTGTGGTTACTTTTGACCAATACATGTTAGAGCAAAAGTGTAAATAAGAAAGTTGTTCAAAGTTAAAAACTGCATAGTATACATACTTTAAATATGATTCTGTAACGAGAAAAGTAATTTTCAAATACTGCAGTTCAATGACGGATTAAGAGGTTATGATACAATATATATTTTGATTATTTATTGTTGTAACTATCAAAGAAACCTGCAATTTTTGTTCCATCATCAATTATTATTGAATAAACACCAAATATATGGGCACAAATTAGTACACATCGGGCACAAATTATCTATGAAAAAAAATATTTAATATTTCATTATTATTTCGCCAATTTCACAGCACCAAAAAGATATTTGTTATTTATTCAGGTAAGGAATAGGTATTATTAAAAAATTACCAAAGCAAAAATAGGCACAAATTGGGCACAAAATATATATAAAATAAAAATATTAATAATATTACTTTTTAAAAACATTTAGTGCTAGTGTGAACTTAGCGAATAGATAAATTTTTGGTTAATAACTCAAAACGAATTATCGTACAAAATTGCTTTTAAGGGCACAAATAGTCACAAATTAAACACTAAATATTGAACAAATAAAAAAGTAATATTTTGAAAAATTTTAAAAAAATTTGTGCTACCTCGGATTTGGCGAAAAACAGCATCAAACGTTAATAACTCGGATACTATTACATATGTAAAATTAATTTTTAGGGCACAAATTAGGCACTAATTATTGAACAATATTTCAGAATTTGTACCATCTATTCGCTAACCTCACGGACTTGTACTTTATTAATTATAACACTACTGTACAACTTACATACAACACTCAATAGACTAATCGCACGATAATTTGTACATTGTAAAAGGAACAATTACAGCGCTCTTTCAATCTTCTGGAACAACATTTTGCCGCAAGCAGCATTTACATAAATAAACTGGCCAAGCAAACACTTTTTCGCCACCATGCTTCTACATCTCAACTGTAATATTATCTATTCCTGCAGCCTTACCTCTTTTCATTCTAGCCAAAGCATTACCTACATCGTCTTCATTGATATCCCAATCTTTACCTTTGCTATAATCCAAGTCATTCCTATTATCGTTTATAAGACAATTATTCTCATACAATTTGCTAAAATAACTGCTCCATCGTTCCCTAATATCAGATTCTTTCCACAATAAATTAGCATAATGATCTTTAATTGCTTAACATGCACTATTTTTAAATATATAAATTTTGATGTGCTGTGGGGTCCCTTCACGCGCGAGGCCAGATCAAGGCACACCGCTCCAATCGCCTCAAATCCGGCCCTGACCGAAGGTTAGAAGAAAGCTAAAACTGTATATACTTAGTACAAGGCAATTAAAAAATTAATAAATTTTTAATTTTACCACTGGGTTCTATCGCTTTTATTTATTATAACCGTTGATTATAGGCTTAACTTGCAAAAAATAAAAATGGGTTGATGTCTTGAAAAATCGCCTTGTTTTAAATTTTTTGCTGCATCTTTTAAAAGGAAGCGATAAGGTTGGTGTTTTATATTGCGTATTATTAAATATGCCCTGTTTATTTATTTGTGACCTCTAAAAACCATGTAGTATTGACTATTTTCTTGTGGTGCCAAAAAAACTAAGTGGGCCAACTGAAGTGGGAAGGGGCTTGTACATGAATGTGTCAAAGGTGTTTTGACTGAAAATCAAATAAATTTAGTACCCAAGAAAAAAAAGTTGTATGAGCTTCTGGAAAAATGTCTACAGCATTTACGTGGTGCTTTATATTTTTAAGACAAACACTGAAATATTCGCGTCCTAGAGTTTCTTATCATTACATTTACGTAAAGGTAGCCTGAGGCAGCAGGCCCTTTATTCCCTACAATGACCTCAAAATATTTAATATTATATAGAAAACTGCCTTTCATTCTTTATTTTCTAACAATTGCGCGCCAAATAGTCCTATCCATACATAACTGTCTCGCCTCGTTAATATCTATACACTTTGTCATACATGCTCTCCTATTATTAAAAAAAAAACTATGAAACATATTGGCAAAAATCTTTCAAAGTAGGAAGCAGGACCCTTGCGCGGCAACATAATTTTTTTTGCTCGATTTACATGCTTGGTAAGCACCCTGGAAGCCTTTTTCTGGAACTTCGCGTAGTACCCTCGTCGAAGCCTCTTTTATGATATCCACACCTTCAAAATGGCATCATTTGAGCACATTTTTGATTCGGGGAAAATACTGGGAAGCAGAAAGAAGTCGACAGCGTTGAAACATTCTTTTTGGCGAAATACTCGCGGATACCAGGCTAGTGTGACAGGGCGCGTTGTCGTGGTGAAGCAGCTAGTTGAAGATAATTTCTTTTCTGATGTGGTTAACCCTTTATTTTATTCGCTTGAGCAGTTCCACATAAGAAGAACCTTTGACAGACTGCCCCGCAGGTGGAAACTCTTGGTGAATCAACCCTTTGCTGGCAGAAAACACTATGAACATGGCTTTCATTTTTGATTTGCTCATACGTGCCTTTTTGGGGCTAGAGGCCGGCGTGTGCCATTCTGAACTTTGACGTTTTGTATCTGGATCGTGTTCAAAAGCCCAGCTCTCTTAGCCGGTAATTATAAGAATGCCATTCTGAAAATGTGGATAACGTAAAAGAGGCTTCGACAAGGATCCTACGCGAAGTTCCAGAAAAGGCCTTCCATGGTGCTTACCAAGCATGGAAATTGCGCAATTGTGTTGACGCCCAAGAGTCCTACTTTGAAGGTTTTGAAAGATTTTTACCATTACGTTCCCTATTGTACTTAAGGAAACATAATTGTTTTCTTGCAGTAAACTATATATTATTATATACAAATCAATTCAATCTCGGTATAAATTCCTATGCTATTGCAAGCAAGGCTTCCTGTGACGTCATTTTCAAGGCCATCCTGACTGGTCGATTTCATTGTGACTACCTTATAGTTTAGTTACTTTGTACTTAGTCTGTAAGGTTGTTTAATTTGGTTGTATATGTTTCATGTTATTATTATTTTGTGTTAGTGCTAATGTTATGTTACTGTATTTAACAGCAACGGGCTAAATAAGTAAACGTATTATTATTAAAATACAGTGTTGGAACCAAATAACAACTTAAAATTCATTTGAAATATCAATTATATCTTGAATGACTTTATTAAAATAAATTTAAATGATATGAAACATGTAAATAGAGAGAAAAAACAGGGTAGGAAATATGAACGATATAATTCATAGAATTTAGATTGGATAAGTTTGAATCCAATTTTGGATATTGTCTTCAACAACATCCATTTCCGCATTCATTAAAGTACGGAATTACTCTTGGGAAATTTTATACAATTTTATATTATCGACTAATAAAAGTAGTATTTTTACATAGTTTTAAATTATGTTGTAGGTTTTTAAATATTATTACATCCTGTAACGCACGAGGCCGATCGAAATATGTTTATTAACGATACAAATTTACGGTTATTATTCTCGACATTTGTAAGACTCCAAACCCACATTCCAACCATTTTTATATTATCAACTATAAACTAATATATAACGGCTTAATTATTAACAAGGTACTAAATTAATTAATTAACTTATTGAGTGGAAAAAAATTAGTATCTAAAGAAGAAGTTGGAATAATAAATTATTTATTATATTCAATAATCCTATTTCAGCCTACTCTCCCGCCACCATTTTTCAATTCATAAACATGGTTTCTGAAATATCATTATTACTAAAATTGGAAATCATTGGTTTTTAGAAAATGCCTGGATTATAATGTATTTGTATATAATTCCATATAGGTACATACTACAACTTATCAGCGATAGAGAAAACTAATAAATATTTAAAATGGAGGGTCCGACTCCCGTGGACACTCGAATGGATTTCCTCGGCAATTTTGTACAAAAAACACTAAAATTGAAGCCGGAGAAATGGACACGGATGACTGGTGCTGATGAGCATAAAGCTGTTGTAATGAAATTTCTGGAAAGGCCGAATCCAGTATTGTTGGTTGTTGTGCTAACACATACTGCTCAGTTAGTTGCTGCCAATGGATTTCCTTTGGCACAACTTAAAACCAAAGGTACTGTACTTAACGAATTATATTATTGACTAATAATGTGAGGTACATATTTAAAAAAAAATCTGGAATAAATTAACTATAAATATAAAGCACTTCTTGATGTGTAATTTGTTATTTTATAGCCGATGCTATATCCAAACAATACAAATTCTGTGAAATATTTTAATAGATAATAAGACTCAACCAAAATTATAAACCTGTTCACTACTGATCTCAAGAATGAATCCCAATAGCCGTACCGAGCGTGCAGTATTCCAATGTATAACTGCATTTTAGGTACTCCTCAACAGAGGTGGAATTAGTTCTATGAATACGGTAATATGGTATAACTATACAGTGGAATACTGCACGCTCGGTACTACTATTGATATTCCATTCTTAAGAGGAGTATTTTTGGACTATAGCACCCCAAATAAACTAATTATTACAAATCAAGATATCAGGAAAATCATCATGGAACAGGCTATACTTATTCTGCCGTTTATTTTTTGTTAAAACCTAGCATCTACTGATCTCAGTCTTTCCTGCGATCCGAGAAACATTGCATTTTTGATACTGCAGACCAAAGAATTAACAGATGGCCTGCAGACGGAAATGATCTAAATTTTTATTTTGAACGAAGCTTATGCAGTGTGGCATTGCAATTGTTACTACAAGTTTTACTGTGAAACTTGGGTACTGCTCCTGGTATTTTTTTCTTTGACAGTTGCTAGTCTCTTCAGGACATGACACCTTTAAGATAAACATCTGTTTATCCTCGAGTTTTAACAGTTATGGTCGGCTTGTTTATTAAGAAAACCTTGCTTTGTGTGACGTATTTTGCACTCAACGTCAAATATAAAGGCAGTAGTACTCTATTTATTTCTCTGCAGCCAATTTTCTCATTTCACACTGTCTATACAGATGTAGATATTAGGTTAAATAAAAATATACCTGAACTACAAACTATCAACAAAAAAATTATTACTGTTATGCATTTATTATTTAATTCAAATTTTGCTACTTTTATCTGTGTGGAAAGTTATTTTCAATAAAGAAATTATATTTATATTACTAACCATTTGTAAACATTTTAATATGTTAATCCTGGTGTATATACAAAAATGGTATTTAATATCGTGTGTCGCGGATTACAGTGGTAAGAGTAAGTCATATCAAAAGTTATTTAAATTATCATTTCGAGCTTAAGATCGTACGAGTACATTTTTATTTCATTTGAATTTTGTATATTGGACTTGATTTACTTGTTTGTCGTTAACATGGAGCCATTTCAAAATTAATCCACAGACCATCATGTTCTTGCGATGACGGTAGTTCAGCAAAAATAGAACTGTACTAAACACGTGGCGCCCTCCTGGTTCTAAATATTTTTGGATTCTTCTTAAACACTTTCAAATAGTCATGAATATGATGAATGGTATTGAGCTTAGCGCTTGTTCTTGTTTTAATTTCTAGTTATTTGCGAATTCTTCCGACGTTTCGTTTCCTGTGCTGATATAATTAGATGTCTTTTAATTGCTTCAATAATTTTTTGTCTATCCGCAATTTTTCCAATATCTTCCACATTACTTGCTGCATCAAATCTGAAATGCTTTTTCCAAGTCTGTAAGAGCTATGAATAATTTGTTGATTTGCCTCGTTGTATTTTCTATATGTGGTCCTGTGTTTTCTTTTCCGAGCCTGCTCTAGGCTTTGTGTAAAGAGCTTTCTACTGCCTATCTTGGTTTATTTTCTTGGATTACCTCGTATACTTTAGCCGTTGTACATAGTAGCGACATTCTATTATAATTACAGCAGTTTCTATATTTTCGCTTGTTGTGAATAGAGAAAATTACTGCCTTTTCTCAATCTTTCAGATTATTTCCAACTTCCATATTTTGTTTAGCATCTCTAGTAGTATTTGTCTCCTTCTCCCATCTATATCAGTTATTATGGTTTTATATTGTCGTCTCTCGGGTTTTTCTGTTTCTTAGTTATTCAGGTACGGTTTTCGTTTCTTTTTCTGTGAAATTTCTTATTTCATTGCTAATTATTGTGTTTTCATTTTCTTCGACTCCATTTTTGAGTGGTTCTACCGTCTAGAAATTATTAAAAAAATTTATAAACCTACAAGGAAACGTTCAAAATTAGATATGTTAACTAGTCTGAATTTGAGAAAAATTGTTGTTAGTATATTATTATACGTAATAAATTCTAGAAATAAGTTTAAAACAATTAATACATGTACAATTTAATATAATCGAAAACTTATAACTCAAATTGATATTTACGTACACATTTTAAAATTTCGTAAAAATTAACAAAATGCATTTTTATACAGGTGTCTATTTCATCAAACGAGCACCAATGCCCGTACCTAAGATAAACACTGCTGAATCGCTTATCATGGGAGATTTGGCATGTAAAGTTATCGATCAACTAGCAACCATTGTAGATGAAGTAAGGCATTATTGTTGCATCTTGAAACGGCTATTAAATTTTGTTTTTGCAGATATTCGTTCCATTATTATCAAATCCACTAAATCACCAAAGATGGCCAGCCGTTATTGCGCAAGACGTACAGAAACATGTTCATAGTTTAAAAAGTACTGTATATCAAGTAAAAGGCCAAGTAAATGGTCAAACTGTGTTACCAATGCCAGTTGGTGTTGAAAAAGTTGAGCAAGCTGAAATTGAACTTGTTGAAAGGTACATAAATGCACAAATTGTCTAATACATGTAAATATATGTTTCTGTATTACAAAAAATTATAATCGCTATAATTCATTCCATTAATAAAAACTGAAAAATAACTTACCGTACAAATATCAAACAAATGTCAAAAATAGATTGACATACTTTTTTAAATGGATGATATCTAAAGGAAATATCGAAAGAAATAGACAATTAGCCATAACAGCAGTATATTTCCCTTCAAGAACACGGTAAAAAAATTAAATGAAGAATATTCAATATATATCCAAAATATCCTCAGTGGGGTTCAATATTTGTGAATTATAAAGGCAAAGAACACAAGAAAGCAATGATTATAAAAGGTTGCAGGCATATCTATACAGTCAAACCAACTTAAAGCCTTTCAGTTAAAGGCGTACAGACAAGACACCACATCTAATAAATTTCTTTGTTTCTAACGAAATATCAGGAAACTACATAGATGTAGAAACTGACTACGATCTTTCATCAGAACATTGACCATCAACAATTATAACCAAAGAAAAATTAACTTCTCAGTGCAATCCAAACACAAACTGGGAATTATTCAAGAAATATCTGAACGAAAATATTGAGCTACAAATTTCATTCAAACAACAAACGATTTCGACGAAGCAGTCGACACTACAACAAATATAACAAACTCAGCATAACATTCTACAACGCCGAATAAGGGCTAGAATATAAAACGATCCAAAGTATTCAAAATACGTAAAAGACAAAATGAATGATAAAAGGAAAGCCGTACATCGATGACAATAAACCAGACTTCCAAGCAATAAAAATCTAAATAATTTATCAACGACATTAATGAGATTGCTATACAAAAGCATTATATTTTTAATCGTATATAAGAAATCTCTCATTCTATTTGCATGACAACTACTCATTCTGGAAATAAACGAAAAACTAAAATGGCCAAAACAACATATAGCTCCAATCCACAAAGAAGAGGAAACATGGGTTAAACAAGATAAAGACAAAGAGGAAGTATTTGCGGAGTATATTTTCAAAGATATTGAACCGAAGCCTCCAACACAACTAAATGAAGAAAAATACCATTTTTACAATAATATATTTATACGGTATACGAGCCCAAATTCATAATAGTTGGACCAGTAAAATATTTTCACCATTCCGCACAACAAAGATAATTTATGAAGGATATGGCTTTAAAAAAAAAATTGTTGTTATGAAAATTAAACTATACTCTTTTATTATAAAATAAAAAAATACTACATTTAATTTGGTTCGTAAAAAAAAATAAATAATTGATTTTGCACAATATTTGCTCTCGTCATAATAGTTGGACTATTTACAGATATATTTAAATTTCTCAAATTGATTTCAATTTAATATTTAATTACATCACTTTTCGATGAAATCACTTCCGAAATTCGTTTTGGCATAGAATTTACTAGTAATTGACAAAATTTCGGAGTAAATGAGTTCCAAATTATGCTTAGTTTCTTCTTTAACTCTGGTTTGGTACGTGCTGGATTCTTTCGCAATTCTTTTTTCATTTTCCCCCACAATGTTTCTATTGGAGACAGATCTGGGCTGGATGATGGCCAATCTAATATTGGAATATTATTTTCTGCAATCCAACTCTTACTTTTACGAGATGTATGGCACGAAGCACCATCCTGTTGGAATGTGTACTCCCCATAACCGTTTTGCAAACGAGGAATAGACGGTAAAAAATGATCTTGGAGTATTGCTATATACTTATCGGTATTTACAATGCCATCAACAACATGAAGATTGCCTACTCCGTTTGCTGACATGCAACACCATACCATGACCGAAGCAGGAAATTTAACTTTCCGTTTAAGGCAATCTTTTTGAAACGGTTCATTTTTCTTTCGAAGTATTCTACTCCTTTCATCTCCGACACAGACCTCAAAACGCGACTCGTCACTCCATATTATCGCGTCCCATTCCCTCTGACACCAATTCTTGCGGTATTTTGCCCATTTCAACCGGTTCTTGCGTTGCAAATCCGTTAACAAAGGTTTTGATTTTGCGTGTGGATTTTGAAAAATTGTAATAATAATTTAAGTTTAATAAAATCTACTAAAATTACCTTATAAAATCCATAGCCAATTTTTTGAAAAGCTCTTAATGTAGTACTAGCTGATACTAGTTTACCAAGTGCATTTCCTCATTTTGTAGAAATTTCCGATGTAGAAGAACGACGGTTTGCTCTCACTATTTTTGCCAACATACGGTAATCGGCCGGAGAAAATGATGACGGGCGCCCTGTCTTTTTTTAAATCAACAAATCCACTTTTTTATAATTTTTTATTATGTTCCGAATGGTCGATCGCGATAAATTTAATTCTGCTGCGATCTTATAAGCAGATTTACCGCTTTTTGCAAAATTTACGATTACTCTTCTTAAATCCATGGATAACGCCTTACCACGAGCCATGATTACGAATAACTGATATATTATTGGTAAATTCATGTTACTGAACATGTTTTGAGGTGTAATAGACAATAAAAAGCCACTCGCTACGAAATAAATCAGTCTGTTTCAAGTCCATGCGTATTAGTCCAACTATTATGACGAGAGCAAATATTGTACAATATCAATTATTTATTTTTTTACGAACCAAATTAAATGTAGTATTTTTTATTTTATAATAAAAGAGTATAGTTTAATTTTCATAACAACAATTTTTTTTTTTTAAAGCCATATCCTTCATAAATTATCTTTGTTGTGCGGAATGGTGAAAATATTTTACTGGTCCAACTATTATGAATTTGGGCTCGTACTCCTGTATAAATCTTTTGAAAATTTTGCATGGCTCATGGTTTAGTACATGCAAAACAAATGAAATTCAATAACATTTGATAAACGAAACAAAATTCGTTGTGTAAACTGAAAACTATTACACAGATTTTCGTATGAAGCCATACCTACATAAATTATTTTTTGTCTATAATCTTTTGTTTACCAAATATTATTGAATTTCAATTGTTTTGCATGTACATAACACATTTAGATGCAATTGTTTTATACCAAATTTTCATGGCACACTACGAAGATCATTCTATTTGCCATACTTTTTAATTTTTCTTCAAAACTAAAACAGATATTTATATAAACGAATACACTATTGTACACAGAAAAAATAGCGCTTTCTATCTAAAGAAAATTTAACTATGGTTTCCATTTAAAAAATTCAACTTGCATGCTGTATCTCCAGAAATATCTATTAAAAAAAAATTTCATCAAATTCGTGGAAAAGTTTCTTATGTATGCTAAAATATTTATTTGAAACTTTTTTCAATATTTTTTGTACTTTGTGAGTTATAACAGAAAATAAAATTTCGAGAAAATCACACTTTTGTCATTATCTAGTGAGCCATGCAAAATTTTCAAAATATGAAATCGCCATTAACATTGGCCCTTAAATGCGCCATTTTTGTCTAATTTAACCGACCTTGTATCTCTTATAGTTTCCGAGATCCCTGTAGTGGCCCGTTTAGATAGGACACCCTGTATATATATATATATATATATATATATATATATATATATATATATATATATATATATATATATATATATATAAATTATTTCCTAAAACTTCATTGTGTTGAAGATCTGGTTTTTCTCCATTTCACTTTTCAAATGGAGCCTTTGTAGCTTTTGTAAGTAAACGATTCTGTAGATAGTTCGCTGTACCGATTGCTTCCCCTCAGTACTTAATCAGTAGGATAGCGTCCAGTAGTATACATCTGGATGACTCACTTCTGATATCTTTCCGAGTGACTGAATTTGCATTGAGTCACAAACATCAGTGTGAATGAGATCCAGTTTGTTTCGCTCGATTTATACTGGCACTAAGAAATGGTTCTTTTGTGGAACTGATGCATTTACGAATTCAAGGCAATAGTTGAGTTTTATTCCTATTTCAAGATTATTACGCTCTATTTTCTTGATTGCTTTTGAGTCATTATGTTCATGTCTTCTGTGCCATAAATCTTTACTATTTTTTATTCCCACCATGTTCACTCTTTCCGTACAAGACAGTTTGAATAGCAAATACAGTCTCACCTCCATCTAGTTCTAGTGTATACAGTACATCTTTAATCTGAATTCTTGTTGTATTTGTAGGGAATATTTTGCAGTGAAGATAACCTTCCCCCACTGTTGTCATTGGTCGAAGCTCCAGAGTCCACATACCGTCCTTCTGACGATGACTTACTGGAGTTGATCTTAAAGCAAACGTGAATTCTTGAATTATCGTATTTGTCGTTTATGGCTGAATTTGCCTTATGGTCACCAATTTGTTTCTCATTGTCTCTCATTCTAGGTTTTCATATTGAACAGTCTTTCATTATATGAACTATCTCTTTGCATGTGAAGCATTCACATTGCCTTTTTTCATGTAACTTACAAGGATATGTTTTGCAAACAAATACCCTATAAAAGAGCAGAAGTATAGAGCGTACCGCGATGAACACGTCGACGATACAGCAATGCTAGAATCGCAGGAAAACCAAAGATAAGTAACAAGAATTCTTCAAGGGTCTCTAGACAACGTTCCCTACTTTGGACACAAAAATAGAAAAGAAAACTTAGCGAAACTAAATTATTCACAACAAAACATATTACTTGCTCAGAAGTTACTACATAAAAAGTAAAAGGAAACAACTAAATATCAAAAACGGAAAAGATGTACTGGCTGATAAATACAATGATTGTTAGTAAAATAAAATATCATTATACGGAGTCGTACCTACTAAACCAATATAGACATAAGGTATTAAATCTGGTACTCCACGGTATTTTAACAATACACTGCACAAAGACATACAAATAAAATACGTACACGAACAAATTAAAAATTTTGTTTCTTCATGGGCTTACAGACTAGATTATCACCATCAACTTGCTGAATAAGGCTAGCGAAATCAGAAGTTTAAAAAGAAAATAAGCCTTGGACTTAAGTGCGTACATAATTTGGCATACCTTACAATAAACAAACAAAACATGGATTATATAAGTTCAGAAGTAACAGCAATGGATGACACCTTCCCGCTAACAAATAAAATATATCACATTTTTTTTTGTTATATGAAGGCCAGTTGTAAATTTAAACAAATAAAACATAAATTGTTATTATAATATTAATAAAAAATAATAAAAATTATTAAATAATTACCCTTTTAAAAAGAAAAGTTAGTTTAGTAGCGTTTACTGTGCCCAGTTAGTTCTTTATTTCAAAATTTACTAAATTCAATGATGAAAAAACACGCAATATCCCAGCTGAAGAAACAGTAGCATTTCTCATAATGCGAATTGTTTTTGTTTCCTCGTCTGTTACCCACCCTTAGTTTATTAATAATAACCAGCACTGCATATGATTTCATTTGTTTATTAAATTAGCGTTGAACGAATTATCAAATGAGAAATATTATGATCAATTTAAATCACAATCATCTTTGAAGGTCATCTAAAAATTAGTATATTTAAATTTTCAGCGATGGAGAAATTATAGATTTGTATCTCAAAAGTGCAATAGAGGGCGTAGTTATAAAATGGGCTACACAAATACATGCTGTCTTACAAAATGATTCCTCAGAAGCAGGTGCTGGATTGAATCCAGTTCCTTCAGTTGGTAAGATAGAAGTATACATGAAAATTCTTCCACTTTATTAACAGTGGCTATTTATTCTACAGAAATTATATTTTGGAACTGGCGACTAAGAAATTTACAATTCATATATGAACAACTACGAGATAAACGAGTTAAAAGCATGGCAGTAATATTGGAAAAAACGGATAGTGCTTACTTTGCATGTTTTAAGGATTTATTTAAAAGTGTTGTCGCAGGTACATATTTTTAAGCGTAAATAGTTAATGATGTATTTGTGATAATCGATATACGAGGTCTGGAAAAGTATCCGACCTTATTTTTTGCGAAAACCTGATGGATTTGTATCAAGTGCGCTTGTATGTGCCGATCTTGAACCGCCTGTCGATGGCGTCTGCTGCTGGCAAGCAGCATTTAAGTGGGGTAGTGTGTAGAGCTCTCGTCGGTTTTTCATTGCAAGGAAAATGACTAAACGACTGGGGCAGCGTTACTGCATCAAATTTTACCAGAAATCACTGGTGACGAGTTCTCGGTGTATGGGTACGACCCGAAAACTAAATCCCAGTCGTCACAGTGGAAGCATTCCACGTCATCAAGACCAAAGAGGCCCGCCGATTGCGCAACAACGTCAAAGTGATGCTGCCTTTTTTTTATTCCCACGATGTGGTACACCACGAGTACGCACCACAGGGTCAAACAATCACCAAAGAGTACTACAGGGATGTTCTCCGTCGCCTACGTGATGTTGTGCGGCGCAAGAGACCGAAGGAGACTACTTTGAGGGTTTCCAACGCTCCAGATATGCCATGTTTTTTCCCCGGCCAAAGGTCGGATACTTTTCTAACAGACCTCGTATATATATATATATATATATATATATATATATATATATATATATATATATATATATATATATATATGTTTTAGCGTTATCAGAAGCTCAAGATATATCTAAATATTTAAAACCTTTATCTAAACATCTAACTCAACTAGAGGAAACCGATTTTGCAGAGTGTGCACCATTGCTAGCACCTCTAATGCACGTAGTATGTCTCGTCTGGTGCAATTCAAATCACTATTGTCAAGTTAAATTTATTGTACTCCTCAAACAGATAAACAATCTACTTATACAGCAGGTAATGTAGGAGAAAATTGATTAAAAAAGCTAAAAATGTTTAAATTAATACTAAAGTTATTACTAAAGTTCATTTGCCAGGAGGTCATAAAACAGAAATATTTGCAACAATCCATCATCACATTAGATACATATGCATTTGAACCCGCGTAATTTTAGTTTAATTTTAACATAAGCAAATATTACTCAATTATCCTAGGCTTTACTGCCTTTTGCGATGAGAGTTAAAATTGCCTGTACATTTTGGATAGAACTTGTTAATTTTACAAGTTAATTTACTAATCTGGGTTATAGGGAATTAACATGTATTTTTTTTTTTTTAATTTGAATTTTTCCCAATACCCAATCCATTTTACCAGAAAACTATTATGGAAATAAATGTTAAGAATTAAATCCCGAATGGCTGCTGGGCGAAGCCGTGTCTAGCGACCGGGTACCCTCTGCCAACACCACTCTCACCACGCACCGTTGACGCTCAAAATTTACTTTCACAACAAACCAGTGAAGTCGCAAACTCAAATATGCATATATACATACAGCAACAAAGCCAAAATAAACGAAATATTAAATTTATCACAAAGAAAAACGCACGTGTTTTTTCAGAAGTCAACCGACAATCAATACGATCAAATTTACAATAATATCGTTCTGCGACCTGCAGCTTGGCAGTGAACCCTCTTACCTGCTCAAACAAAAAACTGTTGCCTCCGGTTCGTTACTCTTACAGTTTCTGTATATTTCTAGAGTTCTCTCATAAAGAGAGGCTCTACAATATTGTCTGATTTAGGTGTATTCGTTTATAGTCGGGAAAGACGAGAATTCAGAATTAATTTATTAATATCATGATTTCGTTAGCGACCGTGAACTAATGTGAAATACTACTTGTTTTGATTCATGAAGAGCATTAGTGAAACTAATGAAGCATTGTCTGTTTTCAATAATGATCATTCATTCGAATAAGTTTTTTAGATATATCATAAAATTAACCAGTTCTCCATTTACTGACTATACCTTTTATATTTTTTAGATGTATGGAGTATTAAAATCCACATAGGAGTGACGTCATAAAAAAACAAATGAAGTATTGAGAAGCTCCGCCCCTTATGGCAATACGATGTTCGTATAGATTTTTATGAGTAGAATTTGTAAGAAAGAGATAGCTTGTTTTGTTTATGTCGTGAATAAAATTTATCTGATGTGACGTCACTCCTATATGGATTTGAATACTCTGTACTGCATTTACAGTTACAATTAATGTAAATATTCTCATTGTATTACGTATTGCGTTCAATCGTATGCATAGAAGCATTTTTGTTTACTTTATCAAAATAAAATATTGATAAATACCTCAATAAATAGGACAAAAAATCTCTCTTGTTAACAAACAATATCAGTCTAATTTGTATGAGTAATATGTATCACTTAGAATTTATAAATAATTTGATACAGGTAAACTCTTCATCTTAAATACTATTGGCTGTTATTTATGCAAACAATAGCTATAAAACATGAAATATCCGATTCTTGCGACAAAAGAAATAAAACGGTCATTAAACATCAGCACAAAATTTCTGTTATATTATCGCTTAGACCAGGGTTTCTCAAACTTTTTCCATTTGTGACTCCTTTTATCTGGGCAAATATTTTCGCGACCCCCAGTTTAGAATTATGTAAACTAAGAACACGATTTAAAAACTTTGCTGATAATAAATCATGAAGCATGAAAACAATTCTTGGGTATATATTTTAGTTTTGAGAAGCTTGGGTTTAGACGGGTTGAGAAGTATACACTGCATACTGTTATAGATAAAGTCAAATTTTTATTAACTCAAATAATACATTTCATAGGCAAAACGCTATGTAGATCCATCTTCTATTTTTCATACTGATATAGACGAAGCTCTACAAAGAATTACACTTTCCATATCAATTTTGAAAGATTTTTTGCGAATATTCCATCAATACAAGGATAATTTAGTTATACTTTTCAAAGAAAGAAATCCACAACACTGGACATTTCACTCTAATACTGTGTTTGAAAGATATCAATTGTTCTTAGATAGACTACATACAATACAGGTAATACTGGTGTCTGTTTAACCAAATAATAATGTTAATAAGTATATCTATTTACATGGATAGTGGTTTTTCCACATCGTTTTGGAATTTATGAAATTGGAGAAAATTGAAATCGGCGGTCTGAAGGGTCGTATGCTGAGTGCCCGCATCCGTGGAGTATCAGCTGAGTTTCAACAGTGTTTCTCTGTTTTCGGCAGTAAAACCTATGACGTACTTGATCCTGATGATCCATCATTTCTTTACGATTATGAACAGTTTCAAAAGAAAATATTTGAAATGGATTTAAAACTTGCAGCTGTTTTATGCCAATCATTTGAAGATTGTAATAATTTGGAAAGCATATTTAAGGTAATTATAATGCGTTGAATTTTTCTTTTTTAAACACAGTATTAACTATTTTTCAATGATGGTTCCCCTTCTCACTTTCTTGGTGTTTGTGTTTGTTTATATAAACTTATAGATGGGTGAGTAAGAGGTTATCAGATTTTTACGGATTTCACATTTCAGGGTGTCGGGAAGGGCCATGTGGCTTTTACTGGCACACGGTTAATTTTAGAAAATTACAAAAAATAAATATATCATTCACGATATAATAATATTCGGAATATTTTATAACCACGATAAATTGTTGATAAATTTTAATACTTTTGTACCGACATTGTAACACTGGGGAACAGAGTTTTTGTTGACTTATATTTAACACTTGCCTTTAACTAACTTTTGAGTGGGGAATCCAAATATGACATCAGATTTTTTTTCTATTACGTCAATTTTTTATAATACGATATCAAGAAGAAACAAAAACAATATTTTTCTATAATACTACGAAAGCTGGTGTGGATACTTTAGATTAGATAACGCGTTGCTATTGTAACAAGTCACAAGCAGCGCGTCACACATGGTACACATTAAACGATTCTTTTGCGTAAGCTGTACTTTTAGCAGACCCTTCTTTGTTACTGGCCGGATTTGAGATTTCCCTTATGTGGCGTTTCGAAGAATTCTGCACATGCAACTTTGCTCATTCACTTCTCTGTCTTCGCGGTGGTAATTGGGTCGTCATCGGACGACCACGCGCTATCACAACTTGTATTTTCATCGCTGTCTTTTGTTTTATTGTTTATTTCGGTAATATTATTAAATACACTTTTCTTAAATTATCAGTCTAATTTTTATGCAATAAATTAGTGGCGCAGTCAGTTTTTATTTTGTTATCTCATACCTAGTACCTTTTGTTATAATTAGCCCAGTCGGTGGGATCCCGTCTTGTTACACTATAATGAGAAAATAATAACAAGAAGATAGCCATTAGTCATATTTTGCAACATGATCGATATAAGAGTTATGAATGCATACGTAATTTGGAAGGCAATGAACCTCAATTATAAAAACAAATATAAATACGCGGCAATTTTGTAAGTGAATTGGAAAAAATTGTAATAATAATATGGAAATATGAAGAGTAAACCAATCTAAATAGTTTATTCGTAATTCCACATGCAACAGTAATTTAAAATGGGTTGGGGCCTTTAGACCGGGTCGTAATTCTAGCTGTTTAAAATTTCGATAGACGCAGGATAAAATATTTATCAGAAGGAACTAGCGACTACCTATTGAAAATGTGATATAACATTTGGGATAGAAATAAATAACCTAAAACCAGAAGATAAGTACATATACATATATCAAAGCAATTCTGAAACCTCTGAAAAACAAAAGAACTCCAAACAACTATTTTACACCCTCAGCAAAGTTGACACCTGCAAGCTAATATCTTGAACAATACTGTGTGAGTTCCGAAATGATCGATTAACGGTAAATTAGCAATCGCTAATTTCCATCTATATATATGTATCTTTGCCGTTTTGATTGTAACTTCTTCCGTACTGCTATTCCTGTTGACATGGAACGTTTTGATTATGCTACAGTGTTATGCCAGTGATTTATTCGTTTAATATATAATTTTTATTAGGTTAACGACTGTAGTTTTTAAATATCTTACACAGAAGTAATTGTTACTTTTACTTACAAACGATATATGTAATGCAACGAAAATTACATTTGGATATGTAGAATAAATATCAAATGAAATTTTAGTTAAAAGGAAATATTTGGACCAGATTAAACTAGCACGAATTACAGGAATAAATGTGTGAATATGATTGTACTCGTAACTATTATGAATTAAAATTTAACATAAAAGGTTATTTGAATTAACGTAAAACTGTTTGAAAATGTAACAGGAAAATATTCAACAGCAGATGTGTGGATGTTAATGAGACGAGAGAGTGATGAAAGAATATAAATGTGTGTCGGGCGATTAATGAGCAATAATAAATTTGTTATCCCAGCAATGAAAAGGACGTGATCTTACGGGTGTGTGTATACAATGTACATGTATTATTTTAAAAAAATCTTAATTTTCAGTTGATAAATATTGTTGGTACTGTATTGGATAGACCACTCATAAAAGAAGAATTTACAAGCAAATACGTGAAAATATTAATCATGTTAGATGAGGAACTTGACACGTGCCAAGTGCGTATGTGTATTTAAGAAATGTTAGTTAAATAATGCAACATTTTTTTAGGAACTGTTTGAAAATCAAATGAATAATTTCCGAAATTATGGACAGTTTATTGTTGATAAATATATGCCTCCCGTTGCTGGATCATTAAAATGGACACATCAGTTGCGTGAAAGAATTACAATACCTATGAGCTGTTTTAAAAGTCTTCAGCATCCGTAAGTCCTATGCACATTAACATAACGAGTGCATCTCACGTGTTTCCATTCTCATTTGATCCCCGTCTCACCTGTTCCCATTATCATGTGTTCCTATGAACCTCCCAGAGAATTGGAACAAATGAGAAAGGGAACAATTGAGACGGGGAACAAATGAGAACGGGAACATATGAGACGCTTCGATTATAACACTTTATGACATACTGCTGTGTACATTTTACCACGCAGCATCGTCGACTGCCCGGAATCAATACAGCTAATTAACAAATATGAACAGTTTATGATCCAACTTGCGGAGTTTGATAGCTCATTATACGATGCATGGAGTAAAGTTGTACCAAGACAGATTGCTGATAATCTAAAACAACCTTTGGTGACCAGGAATACTAAAACTAAAGAATTACACTTGAACTTCCATCCTCAGGTATAAATATATCATTGATGATTGGAAAATAGTTAAGATTTTTACATAGACAGACTAACGAATCCTCTATATACCTACGATGTTATAACAATAAATACTAAACTACAGGTGGCTTACGAAAAACATCTTTTTGAAATTATCTGTATTCATTGTCACCCTGCTACACCCAATAATTATATAAAATGTGGATGTTCATGACAATATTGTGCGTGACAAATTATTTATGGTTAATTTTAAGGAGTATGGTGTTAGCGTTACCTTGTTAAGAGCACTTACTGTTTTATATAAAAATAATCAAGTAGCTGTTCGTGTGGATGGTAGTTTGAGTACCAGGTTCAGTATTGCCGTAGGGGTTAAACAGGGTTATGTGAGGTCTCCTTGGCTTTTTAATTTATATATGAATGTGTTACATATTACGATGAGCGTTAGAGTGTAAAAATGAAGGACTGAAAATAAATGATTTAATCTGAGAATCAAATGACAAGAATGATCGAGAGTTTAAATAATCAAAGAAAATGTTTGAATTTGGTCATTAATATTTCAAATAATATTTAACCAGGGTTGTGTGATGTCTCCTTGGCATTTTAATTTATATATAGATGTGTTATTACGATGAGCGTTAGAGTGTAAAAATGATGGTGTTAAAATAAACTTATTTTGTTTTGCAAGCATTAGCAAATGCAGACTATACCGTGTGTCTCACGACGATCTACACATAGGACGTTACACGCTCATATGATTTTTGAATTCAAAATATTAATCTGACTGCTTTTGTTTTTTTTTTTACTATTTAGACAGTATAATTGTCAATTTGACGTTTAATTTCTTTGAAAATGTACTATTACTGTAAAGACGAATGTGTTCAAATAATAAAATTTTATTATAGAGGATATTCGGATATGGCACCTAATGATTATTTGTACAGGGCATATTTGAAAAATTCAATTTACAATCTAACTGCGAATAGACCTCAAACGGTAGAAGAATTACAAAGGAAAATTGTTGAAGTGTCAAACACTATTACTCCAAATGTATTACAAAATGTTCGAAAAGCATTGAATATTTAATTTAAATAAAATTCTACATTTAATTATTATGTTCCCAACTTCTGTATTTTGTAAGGTTTATAATTTGTAATGATTAAGTTAATGCAGAATTTTAAATAAATAGTTATTTCATAGTGCACAAGCATTTGATTGCATTTTCTTTAATTTAGATTTCACTTTCTGTTTGTTTTTCTTGATAAAATATGTTAGAATGTCACAAATAATATAAAATAGTAAACGTCAAATTGACAATTATACTGCTTAAATAATAAAAAAAAAAAAAACAAAAACAGTCAGATTAATATTTTTAATTCAAAAATCAAATGAGCGCGTAACGTCCTATGTGTAGATCGTCGTGAGACACACGGTATAGTTATTATGGGCGAATCTGGCGAGAATAATTGAGAGTGTCAGTAATCAAGGAAAATGTTTTAATTTGGTCATACATGTTTCAAAATGTAAGATTTTAGTTTTTAAAAAGGATGAAGTTACGGAATGCAAGATTAACATCGATAGTGACCAAATGGAACAAGTTAATGAATTTGTGTATCTGGTATGTATGGTTTCGAAAGATGGACGAATGAATGCTGAAATTGAAAGAAGAGTACTTGCAATTATAAGCAGAGATAATAGGAGAGCATGAATGATAAGGTGTATGGATATTAATGAAGCGAGAGAGTTATGTATGGATAGGAGGATGTGGCGAGCAATTGTAAGAAAATAAGGAATGAAAGTCCGACTTCTGTGGATGATGTAGGTGGCATTGCTGGCGAAAACTTATTCCATCACAGAAACTGCGTAGTGATTTGGTTAATTTATAATATTTTATATAGTGATTGTGGGGAAATAAAAAGTCTACTAGCCCAGTAATGGGAAAAGGGTGATGTTATGTACGTTTGTATATTCACAATAAGCAAAAAATAATGATTATTCTATATTTTAAATGCACAGAAGAAACCAAAAGCTCTAGTTGTGTTGCAAAATTAGCCTTTTTAAAGAATAAGTGAGATGAGGTTGTATGATGTTTATTTTAATAACAATAATAATGTTTTACTACATCGGAGTCTGTCAGTTAATTATATATTATTTTCAAATAATTATTAAATACATATATATATATAAAACATATAATACATATAGATCAGGTAAAAACTTGTGAACAATACTCTGACATATTTCGCCACTGACGTAACACCTAGGTTCGACAATACATATTACCTTACAGATAAAGAAAAAATATATTCTACTGAACCAAGCGGGCACAATGGTAATACACGGCAATTCAGGGAATAGTACAAGTTGGTAACGTAGTAATCGGTATTATAGCTGGTTCAGTTAGCACTTTATATATAGTGCTCAAGAGCTCATGGAGTCTAGAAGAAATGAGATAAAAATCATTCAGTAATTTATCTTCATGAAACCTGGTACGATTTCCATGACATCGTGAAGAACTAGGCAAATAGTTGTGCTAACTGTGCCCTGATAAAATAAAACATAAATACTAACAAAATAAAGCGAATGTGAAAACAAGTGCCGATAAATAAATATATATACCGGGTGTCCCAATAAATCTGGGACATAGGGAATTAACATGTAAAATTGAAAAAGTTGCGATTACTTCTGTATTATATATTTTAGAGCTCTGAAATTTGGTACAGGTGTAGGGATAGGTTATTCGCATTGATTGGTATTAATTAAAATGATATTAATGCTCACATTTCTAATAAAAATGCTTTTAAAAAGTAATAATTAAAAGATGTAGCTTATATAACATTTTTGCAAAAATGTATTTACGGCGTTGCTAGCACAACGGTAAGAAGCTTATGTGGTAATTTAAATAATTTATAAATTACCAAATAAGCATCTTACCGTTGTGCTAGCAACGCCATAAACAATTTTTTGCATATTGTTTTGAGTGAACGTAAAATTATAAGTAGAAATAATAGGAGAGCATGTATGACAAGGTGTATGGATATTAACGAGGCGAGACAGTTATGTATGGATAGGAGTATTTGGCGAGCTATTGTTAGAAAATAACGAATGAAAGGCAGTTTTCTATATATATATATATATATTTTTTTTTTATATATATATATTTTTTTTTGTGATTGTAGGAAATAAAGGGCCTGCTACCCCAGTAATGGGAAAGGCGTGATGTTATGTATGTATGTATGTATGTATGTATATGTTTCTTATTATAAATTTTATTTCTGTATTTTTTTATATATTCTATCACGTAGTAACTATCTGTCTCTCTTCAATTCTTCTATCACTCCATCTAATGGTGATCGATCAAAAGGCGCGCGGAGCATGGGAAACGCGGCAAATTCAAATTGCAGGAAGCATACTTTCTTTACATCTCCCCCCCCCCCCCAGAATAAGATTTGTCGGGGCACTTTCGTATTGGGTATATTGCCTATTCTTCTTCTTCTGTGGCTTCTTCTTCTCCTGTTGGTATTAGTTTTAATATATGGAATAAGCTTGTTTCTGATCTCTTCTTATTAGTTTTGATTTTGTACAGGGAATTTGATATTTTTTCTATTACTTCGAATGGTCCAACTCTCAGATGATCTAGCTTTTTCCTATTCAGTTTGTTACTGTTTTCTATATATATCATGTCTCTTACACTGTATTCATGGTGTTTTATATTTGTGTCATATAATCTTTTGTTGTAATCATGCGATCATATTGACCTTTCTAAAGCTAATTTTTTATCATTGGTCCAATCATCTGTGTTTTTTTTTTCTTTTTAATTCTTCTGGTATGACACTTGTGTCCGTGCCATTTAATAGGTACTCTGGAGCAAAACGAGTGACTGAGTGTTCTATTTTATTATATCTATCCACACATTCTCTGGCAACTGTTGTCCAAGCTTTTTTTTTCTTTTTTCGTTTATTTTACATCTTATTTTATTTACTAGAGTCTGATTCAGTGTCTCGTTCAAGCCGTTTGAAAATGGTGCATTAACTGCTGTAAATATCAGTTTACCGTCCATTTTTTCTAGAAATTCTTTAAATTCCTTTGAATTTATCCCTGGATATTGATCCGAGAGTATAGTCCCAATTTTATCCGTTTCTAACACATTTTGTACTAGCTTGATGAAATCTGTCGCGTTCTGTGTCTTTGATGTTAAAATGAATGCGTATCTCGTGTAGTGGTCGACCAATAAATGGAGGTATTTTTTTGTTGATCTTTGTCCTCCAAATCCGCCAATGGTGTCTATAGACATTATTTCATATGGCTCAGTCGCTGGTCCCAAGTGAGGCATTAATCCAAATTTGCTTTGGCCTCTTGTTTTATTTTTGATGCATACGTCACAATTTTTACATATTTTTTTATATTTTCTGTTATATTTTTTTATGTATAGTAGGGACATATTCTGTTCATAGTTTGTCTAATGCCTGTATGGCACCATTCTATGTGTATGTCTTTTATCAATTTGATGCTCAATTTTTCTGACAAAATTATTTTCTCTTTATTTCTAACTTTCTTATAAAATATTCCGTTCTTTCTTATTAATTTTGATTTCATTCTTGGTATTATTTCATTCTTTTTTTGATCCGTTCTTATTTCATCTATTTGTGTCAGGTTTACTATTGTTAGAGCCTCCTCGGTGTTTTCAATCGGTTGTAGTACCGGGTTTCGACTTAAGCAGTCCGCTTCAGCGTTATCTTTACCCGGTATATATTTTATTTGGAAGTCATATTGTGACAGATAATAGATTCAATCACCTAACTCCTCGTCTGTTCTTGCTTTTATGTTCAGGTTTTCAAGCGGTTTGTGATCCGAGTATATCTCAAACCGTCTGCCAATCAACCAATGTTGCCAATATTTTACTGCTTTTTTGATTGCCAGGCACTCCAGATATATTGCTTTCTTTCTTTTTTGAGCCTCATTCAACTTTTTTGAGTAATATGCGACTGGTTTTTCTCGGCCATCTATTTGTATTTGCTTTAATATTGCCCCAATTCCTTCTAGCGATGCATCTGTGTAAATTTTTATTGGTAAATCCTTATCAAATATTTCTAAAACCGGTTGAGAACATAATAATTTTTTTATTTCCGTAAAAGACTTCTCACATTCTTCTGACCATATGAATTTTGCTTCTTTTCTCAATAACTTATGTAATGAATCTAACGTTATTGAACTATTTGGTATGTATTTATTGTAAAAGTTGATTTTTCTTCAAAATTGTCTGATATTTTTTTGAGTTTTGGGAGTTGGAAAATTCTGAATTGAAATTAAATTATCTTTTATTGGTCTTACTGTGTTGTTTTCTATGATGTGCCCCAGGTATTTTATTGAATTTGTCGCGAGTGAGCACTTTCTGAATTTTAATTTAAATCCTTCTCTATAATTGCTTCTAGTACCTGCTCTATATGCCTGGTGTGTTCTTCAAACGATGGTGAATAAATTAGTATATCGTCGATATAATTTGGTAGTGTCCTTCCTGCGTTACGAAACCAGTCTTTTTTCTGTCTTCGATTCGGAGTGGGATTGACCAAAAGGCCGAGTTTATGTCTAATGTTGTAAAATATTTGCAGTTTCTAGTTTTAATTATAAGGTCGTCTATAAGTGGGAATGGTTGAGCTTGTGGTACAATATTCTTGTTTAGGTCTCGAAAATCGATGCACAGACGATTTTTCTTTCCTTCATCTCTTTTATATGCCAATGTTACTGGTGCAGCAAATGGGCTGTAATATTCTTCAATCAATTTCTTTTCCAGTAACTTTGCCACTTGTGTTTCTATTTCCCTTTTGTCTTCTATTGAACACCTGTACGGTCTTTTACTGCAATATTTGTCTTCTATTAATTCGATTCTTGCTTCATAGTCCTTTACTGTGCCAATGCCGTATTTGTCTTTTGCAAATACAGTCTTATATTCTTCAATTAATCTTTCTATTTTAATTTTCTTTATGTTATCTAGATGTAGCTTTATCTGAAATTAATCTTCTTCTATGTGTTCATTGAATTTTACTGAGCACTGTTTAATTTGATTGTTTTTATTATTTATTTTATTTTTTTCTTCTGTGGTCTCTGTATCTACCATTGTCTTTTTTGTGATATTTGTAGATTCTCATCTTGAATTAATCTGAATTTTTTTATAATATCTAATCCTATGAAATCATTTTTCTCCACAATGAATACATCAATGTATTCCTCCGTGTCAACAATTTTTACTTTCATAGTTACTAAACCTCTTGTATATGTCACACCATTGACCGTTTTTAAAAATATTTTATTTGCATCTTCTGTTTTTTTCTGTATTCTTATTAATTTAGGATTTATTAGAGTGACTTGGGAACCTGGATCATATGTTCCGTTTACTTCTAATTTATCTTTTAATAATATTTTCAGTTTAATCAATGGTGTGATTACTCGTTTTTTTTTCTCTGTGTTTAGTTTTACTTCTATGACTGAGTTGCTTCCTGTTACTTTACTTTCATTTTTTTCTTCATTCTTAAACTAACATGAGTCTTCAGGATGGTATCTAATGCCTTTATTTAAGCTTTTACAATTATTACATGGCTGTTTTCTTTCAAATCTCTTCTTGTTATCGTGTTTATCTTCTCTCTTTTTTGTAAGATTACTTTTATTCATTAAATTTTCTAATTTCATGTAATAATTAAGTAGAATTCTCACAATTTTCTTTGTCTATCTTATTTCTAACGATCTCAGGTAATCCTGCTGCTATAAGCAACACTAGGGTTTTTGAAGTAACGTTATTGTCCATATCTAGCAATAACTTCTCTTTTCTCATTGCATATTCAATCAATGAACCATGAAACATGAAACAACATTTATTTACACTATTTACCTGTAAACGAAGAAACGACAATTAAAGTTTACTGTTACCGCTTCTCTATTTACACTATTTGATTTGTTTACAATATATATGTTTCTTATTATAAATTTTATTTCTGTATTTTTTTATATATTCTATCACGTAGTAACTATCTGTCTCTCTTCAATTCTTCTATCACTCCATCTAATGGTGATCGATCAAAAGGCGCGCGGAGCATGGGAAGCGCGGCAAATTCAAATTGAAGGAAGCATACTTTCTTTATATATATATCTCACGACGATCTACACATAGGACGTAACGCGCTCATTTGATTTTTGAATTCAAAATATTAATCTGACTGTTTTTGTTCTTTTTTTACTATTTAGACAGTATAATTGCCAATTTGACGTTTAATATTTTATTTTATTTGTGTCATTCTAACAAATTTTATCAAGAAAAACAAACAGAAAGTGAAATTTAAATTAAAGAAAATGCAATCAACAGCTAGTGCACTAAGAAATAACTATTTATTTGGAGTAGTGTTTGACACTTCAAAACAAAAACAATCAGATAAATATTTTGAATTAAAAAATCAAATGAGCGCGTAACGTCCTATGTGTAGATCGTCGTGAGACACACGGTATATATATATACAGTGCGAATAATGTAAGGCTATACATTGGCAACTTTATTTTAGCGTTAATCAATTTGCCCATGCTAGTATCAACTCGTTGAATAATTTAAAATTAGACATAGGGCATTTACTTAATGTTACCATGGTGATATCATACAAAAACTCCAATTTATTATGGTTGAATAATGTAAAATTAGACACCAGTCCACAGACTACTATATTTATTTAAATCCTTTACAGAATTTATTCCAATATTTTATTAAATCTATTACATGTTATTGAATTAAAAGTACACTTCAAGTACTGAAATTGTAATTGGTATCAGTACATTTCCAAAATCACTTGGGGGTGATAACTAAATTTGTCATCGTTTGATGACATGTGATGGGCCCTGCCCGGGAATTCAAAGCTGAAATAATCAGAAATTTCTCGCAAAGACGCCCCTTCTAAATACCAGGAATACATCTTAAACTTTTCTTCTGTGATGTACATTTTTTGCACTAATTATTACGCAAACTCGTGAGATATCAGTAACACAATATTGAAAATAGTGACATTTACCAAAACAAACGTCATTGTAATTTCAGTTGTTACTGACATGGGCAAATTGATTAAAGCTAAAATAAAGTCGCCAATGTATAGTCTTACGTTATTCGCACTGTATATATATATATATATATATATATATATATATATATATATATATATATATATATATATATATATATATATATATATATATATATATATACATATATATGCTGTCTAATTTAAACGGGCCACTACAGGGATCTCAGAAACTATAAGAGATACAAGGTCGGTTAAATTAGACAAAAGTTGCGCACTTACGGGCCGATGATAATGGCTCATGGCTCACTAGATAATGACAAAAATGCGATATTCTCAAAATTTAATTTTCCGTTATAACTCACAAAGTTTAAAAAATATTGAAAAAAGTTACAAATAAATATTTTAGCATACATAAGAAACTTTTCGATGAAATTTTTTCTAATAGATATTTCTGGAGATACAAAGAGAAAAAATAGCACTTTTTAGCTAGAATAAAATTAACTATGGTTTCTATTTAAAAAAATTAACTCTAAATGTTGTATCTCCAGACATACTCAATAAAAAATTTCATCAAATTGAACGAATAGCTTCTTATGTAGGGCTAAAATATTTATTTGAAACTTTTTTCAAAATTTTCAGTATCTTCTGAGTTATAAAAGATAATTATAAATCGAAAAATTTAAACTTTTGTCATTATCCAGTGAGCCATGCAAAATTGTCAAGTTACAAAGTCACCACTAACATCGGTCCATAAATTGGCAACTTTTGTCTAATTTAAGCGAGATCGTAACTCTTATAGTTTCCAAGATCCCTTAAGTGGCCCGTTTAAAACAGACATTCTGTATACATATTACAGTGAGAATAACGTAAGGCTATACATTGACAAGTTTATTTTAACTTTAATAAATTTGCCCATGTCAGTGACAATTGAAATTACAATGACACTTGTTTTGGTAAATGTCACTGTGTTTTAATAATATGTTACTAATATCTTACGAGTTTGCGTAACAATTAGTGCAAAAAATTTACACCACAGAAAAAAAGTTTAAGATGTACTTCTGGTATTTGGAAGGGGCGTCTTTGCGACAAGTTTGTGATTACTTCAGCGTTGAATTGCCAGACAGAACCATCAAATGTCATTTACCGGTGGCAAATTTATCTAAAAAAATTCAAAATACATCTGTACAATGTAACTCGTACCCAATATCTTGAAAAACTTAACGTTAGATCGGGTATTATTAATTCCTACGTTATCGGTTCCTTTTTTATAAATAGAACATTAAATGGCACGAAGTAATTAGAATTGCTGCGTGATAGGATCATGCCAGCCTTCAAAGCCTTAAACTTAGAAGCTCCGATATGGATAAATTTTCCAAACAGATGTGTAGAGGTGGGAGTATTCAGAGGCTTGCAATGTCCCTTGATTTAAATATGTTGGATTTTTTTACTGGGGAAAATTAAAGCCGTCAGTATATACTAGTGTGTCTATTTGAGATACTAATGAACTGCATGAAAGATTATTACGAACTTCACAAGAAATTACAGTACAACAAACTGAAAGTGTAATGAATAAATCTTATAATCATCTTGGATACTCTTTAGATAAAAATTGAATCATTTTTGAACCTCGTATTTTAATTTAGACTTTATTTTTTAATTTGTAGTTTTAAATTTGTTTCTTTCTGATTTAAATGGTGTATCTATTTATTAGAATTGAATACAAATTATTTGGTGAAAGCCTCCTCAATGGGTAAAATAGATATATATGTAAAGTAGTATATATGTTACCATAAAAGCCAGTATATTGGTTAGTCTTAGGTTATACTAGTAAATCTTAGGATTTACTGACATAAGTTGGTAAATGTAAGGATTTATAAAAAATGGACAATTTTATCGGGCTTTTACCATTCGAATTTAGTACATGCTAGGTTTTACCAGTGACGGCCGGTAAATGCTGGCTTTGGGAATCAAACAATGAGTACTTTTTAATCATTTATTTCAAATAACTCAGTAAAAACCTTACATATTTTTATGTATCATATGAGAGTAATCATTTATATTATTAATCAGTCAAATTCTTACCTATTTTAAATTATTTTGTTTTGGTATTTTTATTTATTAATTTTTAGTAACTAGTCATTTTAACACACCCTTAAAATACCGCTTGAATAATATAAAATAAGACAAATAAAATTATCTTCTCACTAGCATAACGCTTACGTTGATTAATCTAACTGAATCAGTATTTTTCTTATTATTTGGTATTTAACAAAGTGAATATGTGCCATTTTACAGTTTAAACCTAACAATATAAACAAATAAAAAAAAAAACTGACAGATGAAAATAAATGGAAGCTACTTTTAAACATGCGTTAAGTTGGCAATGCAGTATAAGCAATAATGCGCATGCTCACGGGCAGAACTTGAAGGAACTTTTAAGAAAAAAGTAGTGCATGTTGCAGTTTTACGTTATAAGTTTTTCGTTATAAGTCTACTTTACTATCTCTCTTACACTTACGTAATTGTGCGAGAGAGAAAACTTTTAAGGTTACTTGAAAAGAAAAACTTCATCGTGTAATGCACGCTTAAGGGGCGGAACTTCTCAATAATTCGTTTGTTTCTTTATGACGTCACTCCTATATGGATTTGAATACTCTAGAGTAAAAAATCATTTTACTTGTTACAACATGGAGCGCTATTGTGGCATTTAAAATTATAAAGTAATCCTGATGAGTTGAAAGCGCATTTCTTCGACAAGCATTTTTTGAACCACAACTGCAATAATGCCGTTCAGGTCAGTTTTAGTGCCGTCAATATCAGGAACTTCCAGTCTTATATTTTGGCCAACTTTCACATTTGGATATTTGTCAGCAGACATGCCTTTAATTTTTTCAGCTTGGTTTTCCAAATTCAATTTTGCTTTTTTTTATTGTCTGGGCAGATTCTTTCTTTTTCCATTTTGGATCTTCTTGAGTTGCGTTTTCTGTCTCTGGATCGGTATGTCTCTCAATCTTTACATTGGTATCATTGGTTATTTGCTTCTGCTTCATCTTTACGGGTTACAATCATTTCGTTTTCTTGTGTTTTGTTCCTCACATTGTCACTGTTTATATCCTCTTCTGACCCATTTTCAACAACGTTGTCTTCCTTGTCCTGTTCAATTACATTTTCGACGTTAATATTTTGTTCTGTATTTTTTTTGCGAATGCAACAAATTCTGTAAATCTTCTTCAGATCTTAATAGTCCAATCATATCTTTAGGAATTGCTGACGTCACAATGCCCATTTTCATTGGACTACCAAACATTGCTTCGTAGGGGGAGCATTTAATTCCCTCGTGATATGCTCTATTTTTCATGGCGTGGATGAATTTCATACCCTCTGATCACTTTGATGAGTGATTGGTTTCCAGCCACGTGCTGAGCATATTCTCGATGTCTTCATTGAGACACTCCACTGATCCTTGACTCTGGCTATGTCTTGGCACGATTTTAACATCCGGCCACATAGAGCATACATTTTCAATTACTTGGTTACACAATTCCCGAGCATTATCGGAATGAAGGATGTGCGGCGCTCCAAAAGTGGTGAAAATATTCAAGAAATGGTATACAATTTCTGCTGCGCGTTTAGTTTGAAGTGCATGAAGGATCACAAATTTAGTAAGATGGTCTTGGTAAACTAATATGAATTTATAATTTCCGTCAGGGTTGGTTTGTAGGTCTATGAGATCTATTTGACAACGTGAGCTCATTTGCTTGCCACGGGCTCGTCCATTATTTCATAAGATTTATGTTCAATCGTGTCAAACGATCGATTGTGGCGAGCAAAGGCGGTACGGGTAGTGGGAGGGGGAGGGCTGCAGACTGCTCACGAGTACGAGACGATGCACCGAACACGTTACGACATGTCTTTTTCAACATTTGCCGTGTCTTTGAGGTAAATCCTAAAATTTACCAAGTGAATGGTAGTAAAAGTTCGAAATTAACGATGATCACAGAACTGTTCGGACTTTTACCATTAAGAATTGGTAAATGTTAGATTTTACTGGAAAACCTTAGGATTTACCGTAGTTCGGGCTTTTACAATCTCGGTAATTTCTTATAAAATTTTCATTGTGTTACAATTGACTCAATCGGCATTATTAATAAAACCTCATCGTGCTACAATTGGCACAGACGACCTTTTCGTATATTTTGTCGTATGACATACCATTTGCTTCTTAGTACAAATTGCGTAGTGAATATTATTAGTCAAACACCGTCTTGTTACGTTATAAAATTCTGGTAACGAAATAATCAATTGGATTAAGCTCAGGCACATACAGGAGCAATTCGTTTACTGTATATAATTTAAAAATGTTCACTGTCATTCTCGTGAAAGACAACTGATATGTTTTGGTGCGCCATATGCTATGGTGAATAAATTGTTAAATACATACATACGTCACGCCTTTCCCATTATTGGGGTATCAGGCCCTTTATTTCCCTACAATAACCTCAAAAATATTTATATATTATAACAAAACACTACGGAGTTTCAAGGTTGGACTGAGTTTTCGCCAGCAATGCAACGCACTCCGTCCACAGAAGTCTGCCTTACATTCCTTATTTTCTAACAATTGCTCGCCACATATTCCTATCTCTACATTACTGTCTCGCATCGTTAATATCCATACGACTGGTCATACATGCTGTCCTATTAATTGTTAAATGGACTGTATTATATTAGATGTCCAAAGAAATATGGATCAAAGGGAATTAATAATGTAGCATATTTTTGATTAAATCTGAACAATAAAGTTTACAGTAAAAATGTAAATCAAAAAGTTGTTCAGAAATATAAACTGCATAATATGATGTTATGTTCAATGCTCAAATATTTTTGTATGTCGAGTAAATCAATTTTGAAATAATGCATTATGATAACAAATCAGGAGGTAATAGAACAAAAATTCCAATTTTTATTTTTTTAATTAAAACAACAAATTATTAATACACAACATTTTTGTCTCAGGACTATCTAATCTGTCATTAAAATGCAGTATTTCGAAATTGATTTACTCGTTATAGATACATATGTGAGCACTGAAAATTTTTGACTGACATTTTTACTTACATTTTTGCTGTATAAAGTATAGTTTAGAAGTAATAAGTTTTTCTATGTTTACATGTTAATTGCCTACGTACCAAATTTTTTGGGGTACCGTTATATCCAGGTGACCCAAGTATCACGCTCGCCGTTGGGATATCCAAAACTATAAGAACTACAGAGTCTGTTAAAAATGCAAATTTTGTGTAATTTAACCGACTTTGTGTCTTTTACAGTTTCGGAGTCGCAATGGTGAGCACCATGCATGGATCTTCCTTTATATTATACCATGACTTTTTATTTTTTAGTGCAAATTTATGCCTATAAATAAATAAAATTGTTTATACATATTTACTCGACTTAAGTTTAGACATAATGACTTACAGACTGGGAACTGTACGTGTTTTTTTTACTATAGGTCACTTGCGATCAGCCTCTCGTTTTGCTATTAAAAAGATTTTTTTATTCAGAATTCGTGTTAAGAATGTAATTTGTAACTATCGATAGTTCCGAATTCAGCCTTACTTGCGAGAGTCTGTTTATTGTATGCTAACGTACGTAAACACACGTCGAAGTGTTTTGTGTCATCCATTTTGCGGCGATTCCGAGGAAGTACGTTATGATCACGGCACAACACATCCACTGCTGAGTACAATTACATGTTAAACTGCTCTTCTCGATGTTGAGACGCCACTGACCGGTGTACTATCAACTCGTGCCCTCTCCTTGATTATTTATCTTTTTTTGATGAATGTAGTTTATAAAGTTGAGCAGATTATTCTTTGTCATAAAATGTTTAAACGTAAATAATATTTCAATTCATGTTCTGGTCATTATTCTTGTCTGTCCAGTTTAATTTGGTAAGAAGAACTGACATGATTTTTCCGTTTGGTGTCTGTGACCAATATAAACAAATTGTGTCATTTTTCACATCTATTAATTATTTAATTAGTTTTATTTGAACTATCTGACAAAAGAAGTACTAGTATAATTCTAAACGTATAGTAACTTTATTACTAAATACTTACAATTAATTTAAGCTATCTGCAATATTGCGAGAAGTACATTATTTGCAATTACTAAATCATTCGAATTTACCGCATGAAGCACTGCAAATGGCGGAAAGAAATGAAATTCTTCGTAAATATATCTCTAACTTGAATTTAACAATAGACTGGTACAATAAGATCAGAAGGACGACTAAAGAAGTGGAATTCAATTTAATCGAAAGTAAAATCAATGAAATAGATAAACTTATAGAAGAAGGCCAAACTATTTTGAACTGGGAAACCGAAAGTAAATTTATAAATTTTATTAAATACTACTTAATTTGACTTAAATATTTGATTTCTAGGTTTGGGTCAATATTTGACAAATATTCATTCGTTAGTAGGCGACCTTCAAAAACATGTACAAAATACTCAAGATAATTTTACTGAAATACAAAACATAATGGCAGCTTGCAGTAAACAACCCTTGTTTGAACGGAGAGATGGAAAAAATTTTACGGTTCTGGCACTGGAGGAACGAAGTGAAAGATCAGCTAAACGATACACTGATATCAGAAATGCAGCAGAGCAAATTTCAAAGCTTCTTCGTCACAATTTGGACTTATTTGGGATGCGAGAGGAGCAGGATAGTGAAATGTGGCGTGCATATATTGATTACGTGGACGGCATCGTTTTACAATATTTGTACAAAGCGGTTGGCTGCAGGTAAGTATTTTTGTGTGACGTTTATATACCAGTTACAAGGCTGATTTTATAGTCTTGGATACATAACAGAACATATGGATCAGACAAATAACTTAGCACCACTGTTTGAGGCCCAACTTGTGCTGGAAGAACCTATTATGATTTTCATACCGTCGCTAGAGACTGAAACGACAGACGGATTTAATGCTTTGATTGTTGATCTTATTTCGGATATAATTAAGATGTCGTCATTTATGCCACGTCTGGCAATTAAATCATTAACTTATGAAAAGGAAATAGAAACGAATCCCGACATTGCCGAAATGAAAAGTGAAATATTCTCCAGTGTGGAGCAAGTGATACGAGAGGCTAATGACTTTTGTCATAATTTTCAAAGTTATTCGTACCTATGGCTGGAAGATAGGACCGTTTTCCTGAATCAGTTTCTTGCGTATGGTCGACCACTTAGTCAAGAAGAAATGGATCTCGTACACGCCAAGGATTCACTTGCACCGCAACCGAATCCACCGAAAATGGAGTCTTTCCGAGAACAGGTATACTAAAATATCTTTTTTGTTCTTGAGAGAAATGTAAATAGCATTGTTGAATTTCAAGGATTATTAAAAGTTAATGTTAAAAGAGATATACCGTCTGTCTCATGCCGAACTACACAGAGGTTCGATGCGCGCTCTTTTGATTTTTGATATTAAAATATTAATGTCACAGTCTTTCCTTTTTCTTTTACTATCTAGAAAGTGTGATTATCAATTTTACATTTGAATTCCTTCAAAATGTACTATAACACCGAACATGTTGCAAAATTATACTATACAAATACACACAGTCTAGATTGTAAAAAATGTCAGATCAACATTTGGTTTTAAAACTCAAATGAGTGCACAACGAACCTATCTGTAGCTCGTCATGAGACACACAGGTGTCCCAAGAAATCTGGGACATAGGGAATTAGCATGTACATATAGAAAAAGTGTGATTGTTCTTCTGTACAATATGTTTTAGAGCAAAAGTAATCAGTAATCAGAAGGTATCATTTTTTTATATTTACATGTTAATTACCTATGTCCCAGATTTCTTGGGATACCCGGTATATATATATATATATATATATATATATATATATATATATATATATATATATATATATATATATATATGTAAATGAATTATTCTTGCTTGGTATACATTTTTACATATCATAAAAAATTAAATTGAAACTGGTAATAATTTTAGATTGATAATTTTGAAGCACTTTACACTGAAGTAGAAGGATTAAAGACCGAACAGATATTCAATTCCTGGTTCAGAGTAGACGTAAAACCTTTTAAACAGGCTTTATTGAATACCGTCCGAAAATGGGGAAATATGTTTAAAGAACATCTTGTGAATAATGTCACTCATAAGTATGTAAATGCGACCAATCTCATAATTATGTATACTTTCATAGATATTTATCAAATTTAGCTTAGTTATTAATAATGTGTAGTGTCTGATGATGTCATTGGTAAATGAATTCTCAGTTCGCCACTTTCCCGGCCTTAAACTCACACTTCCTTTTCCTGCCCATTCAAAACTCAAACAACACATTACACGAGAAAACATTCAAATATTACTATACTCCGGTGATACTGTGTGGAGTACGTAAGGTAGGATTGGGTAGACCGTGCACTGGTCTAGTTGCAATAGCTTTCTGTCTTGTGTTATAGGAGTACTATTTTTCGTATCTGAAATACATGTTTGTTGTTAGTTTACTCATTCAGAGTCATTTTAATGTTATGTGTAAAGTCAGAATAATTTATTTACTAATTTCAAGTTACTTACCTGTCTCAAAATAGCACACGTGCTGTATTCGAAAGATAATTTATAGGTTAATAAACAGATACACTAAAAAGCCTGTTATCAGACCTGTTCATGCCTATCCATTTGCGTACTATATCTAAATTTCCGCTGTACTCGTGCGGATGACTACGACACCCATGGATATCCGTGTGAGGTCCTTCCTTGCTGAATCCTGCAATTTACGTTGCCGTGTCCAAGATCATTCGAAATCGCGAACCCGTAAAGACCAGCTGTGTGGACCTCCAACTCTTTTGTTTATTGACTTTCTTTTTGTATATGCTAAGCGTTATGGCCAGTATCTTGCTCCCCGTATTATCTTAATTATTCCCAATATTTTTATTATTTGTGTTTTTATGTATATGTATTTAGTATTTAGCTCATTACATCTTATATTAAGTTTCTCGCGTCGCCCTTCAGGAAGCGCAGTTATTCGTGGTAACCGGCGTTCGTTTATTCGAATTAGTATTGGATTGGATACAGGATACAATGTGAAGTAAAGCATTTACTCCGTAAGGACGAAAATAATTTCTCCAGGGGAGGTTTTATTATAACAAAGGTTTTTGTATACAAATGTCTGTTGTCATGGTACGCGTTGCATGGAAACATTCCCAAAGGCTTCTACATATTGCAATTTCGCTCCGATTTATTTTCAAATAAAGTTTAATTATATTATTACTCTCGATCATGAAAAATAGTACATTATACACCTAGGGAGAACAAACTCGTTTTTTCCTCTGGGTTCGTTCCCGTGCTCCAAATTGCATCTCAGGAAAAAAGACGTTTCTCCCCCTTGGTATATAATGTACTATTATTTATTCAGTTAAGCCTTTTTAGCATTGATTTTTTTTACTACATTTAATTGTTTCCTTTGTTACTGTCCCCTTTTGTGCCCGTACCTCTTTTCTGATTTGTTTCGGAAGCGTTATCGAAGTGTCGAGGATAGTCAATGATCCCATCGCAATGTGGCGTGGTGCAGGTAACCTGTTTATTGATGGACACCCAGAATATTTTCGTTAATCCTACTATTCTCCACTGAGAAGCCGGCAACCTCACTCCTGGCGAGGACAATTACTCGTGCCCGTCTAGTCGCGTAATAAGGTTCATTCCCCATATTGTGAATTCATTTATAAAATACATACCAGCGGTCACGGTAGGTTATTACTAATTGCCGGTAAATTAGATAAATATCTATAAAATTATAGTTTTATACTGTTATGAATTTATTTTTTGATATTGCTCTCGTTACAGTTTGTGTAACCTTGCTAATTTCATACGGAAAGCAGACGAAGGATTGCAACAAACTGTTGCGGAAGGTGACTACAATGCATTAGTGAATGTGATGGGCTATTTACTTAACGTGAAAGAACGGCAATCGACTACAGACGATATGTTTACACCTCTAAGAGACACTATTGAACTACTTAAATTCTATGATCAAGATATACCTGAAGAAGTAAATGTCCTTCTGCAGGTATGTCTAATTACGTCTTTAGTATTTTTAAAAATATTAATTAAATATTCCATTAATATATACAACATTAGTGGGGTACATAAGAACATAATACACATTTTGATGTGCTTTAGATATTTATTAAAATCTAGTAAACTCTTATAGGTTAAAATGCAGTTTGTAAAGGAAATAGACAAATGTTTATTATATTAATAATAAGCATTTCCCGTTCATCGTTTAATATATGAAGCGACATGTTTTCGTCGCCCAAAATATAAAATTAATTATAAGACCTCCAATACTTCATTGTTGTTGAAAAATAAAGATTATAATGTAAATGGCCCTTCATTCGAATTACGACAATTCTGTATTTAAATTATCAATTCATAACAATACTTTTCTATGCACACTAAATATCACTCAATATTCAATTAATATTTATCATTGATTTTTGAAGATTTTGTTTTTCAATAGCATCTATTTTTTTTTTTCGTTAAAATGGTATCAAAAATGCAGAAAAAAAAATCATTTTTGTGACTGCTTGAAACTTAAATTATTCTTGAATTTTTGGGACATACAAACCGACCAAAATGTCAGGTCATTCCTATAAAGGTTTTTCCTATAAAGGGAAAGTATACAAAAAAAGTTGTTGCATTTATGCATCAAATAAATTAATTTTAATATTTTCATGAAAATTTAGGCAATAGGCTGCTAAACAATTTTTAGTACATTGATCTCGTGTAAAAGAGTTGCAGTGTTCGGTACGATATGTATAGCATCTTCCAATTACAAAAATGTTTGCGCAGACCCCCTGGATCACAAAGTAACTATGAAATCGTTCGCTCGTACATTCTTTATTCCAACTCCTCCTAAACTATTCAACCGATATTGATGACTTACAAATACGTATTTGATCTAGTTCTGTATGTGACTTTTGTTTTTCAAAATTTACCTTATTTAATTATTTAAAAGAAAATGTCTCCTATATTTTCCACTCAATTTCATTCAAAATTTTCTTGCAAGTGCAGGAAATGAAACAGAATTAAAATTAAATAAAGAGTGATCGAAACATAATTTTTATTTTTAAATATTTGAAAAAATATATATTTTTAAAGTTCTGTTATTTTATTTTAATACCAAGTATAAAATAACTGATTAACAGCGATAATTAATATGTGACAAATAGCCTAGGTATCTATTACAATTTACAATCTATTAAAATGTGACGAAATGTTCATAATTGAGACCCTATTTCACCAATAGAAACTCGTATACTGTCCTAAATGTGCTTCAATTGTTTCTGGAACATTCGCATGAACTTTCTCTTTTATATGACAGCAAAGGAAAAAAGGCCTGAGGCGGTAAATCGCACGTGATAGTCGGCCGATTTATTTATGTTTCTAAAACGAGAAATGATGATATAATAAGTCGATTGTTTACACCCATAAATAAATAGTTTGACTTATGTATACGTATAGTGAATGATCATATTTCTTGTTGTTATTATGTTCTGACTACGATATTGAGTCTGTTTATTTCTATCTTAATTTTATCAACCGATTACTATTTTATGTATCATGGAAGGAATTACCAGAGCAATGGAATAACACCAAGAAAATAGCAGTTACTGTGAAACAGCAAGTAGCACCACTACAAGCAAATGAAGTTACTTCGATAAGGAAAAAAATCTTTACATTTGATGGCAGGATAAATTTCTACAGAGAGGTCTTTAGACGGTACGACTTCCTGCGTTACTCGTGTAAAGAACCGTATGTTCTCTTAGACAGAACCGATAAAGATATTAAGCGGTTTGAAAACGAGATGCGAGATATCCAAGAGTCAGGATCATTGTTTGAAGTTTCTGTACCAGATTTCAAGTTACTGAGACAATGTAGAAAAGAATTAAAGATGCTGAAAGTGAGTTAAATTAATTTAAGCAGTTTCTTTACAAATTTGACATGAACAAATTATTGTTTTAGCAACTTTGGGATTACGTATTTATTGTGCGTACGTGCGTTGAAGATTGGAAAACAACACCATGGCGGAAAATTGACGTTGAAAATATGGATATTGAGTGCAAAAAGTTTGCTAAAGAAATTCGAACTTTGGACAAAGAAATGAGGTCATGGGATACATATATATCACTTGAGGCAACAGTAAAAAATACCCTGACCTCATTGAGAGCTGTCGGAGAATTGCAAAACCCAGCTATCAGAGAGCGTCACTGGAATCAATTAATGAAGTCTACAAAGGTAATGTAATACTTCTCAGAGACGCTGTTCGTGTAAATAAACTTGTATATATAGCCAAATTTTATTATCATTTCTTGAATTTCTTCCAAATGAAGTCAAATATGTACACTGTACCTACATAGCTTGCCATATTAGGTATAACGGCCAACGTGCAAATTTTACTTTATTACAACTTGAATATTTGTATTATATACTATTAAGTATTTCCTTGAATATCCTGTTCCTTAAATGTATAAATACTACATCCGTCATTATACTTGTATATTCATCATAATTGACACCGTTCCTTACTTGTAAGTGATTTGTTACAGACACTAGCTGCACTACCTCCAGAGTATACAGTAAGTATAAAATTAACCAGAACAGACTATAATTTGCACCAATTTTCTTATTATATGAATTAAACTAATGATCTTCTCATAAAGATATTTTTTCCAAAGCAATGAAACTGTCTGGCTGGTTCCTACATATTTGTTAAACAAATTTTAAATTGTATATTTGTATTCGCACTATTTGCTGAATGCTTTATGTATATTGATGCCGCACTGCATGCACGTTAATATATTGTTCACTACAATTAGTAGTTGTATTCATACAAAATTGCCTTCGAATTCGATTTACTGATATATAATTCCCTTCATTTATATGTTGCCAATATAAAGGAAAGGGTAGGGAAATGGTCGTTTATAAAAGCTCTATAATGAAACTATTTTTATTCGCCAAATTTATATTCTCGAGGTAAAGAAATACATATATTTCAAATTCTCGGCAGTCATACTGCATCAGTTGACACCCTGTTGGTATGCAACATTGCATTGGTTTAGCGTATTGCTATTATGGCAATATCAATATAATTAAGTTGAAAAAATCAAGTAAATTCGTCAGTAAAAAAATGTAATGTAATTTTACACGAGGATGACACGTACAGTTTATTGTTAATCGGACACTCGTAGTTTATTTCTATATTTTTCTTAAAATCTTATACATTATCCTACATTTAGTGTTAGTATTGTGTTAGTATAAAAGCTTAGTATTAACTAAGTTTAGTACGGTTGGCGACACCCGGTGAAGTCATTCATTGTGTTACCCCCCTTGTTGCTCCCCTAGTGACGCCAATAACTATATTTCCCAGTTATTGTTATTAACTTATCTAGATATATAATGGTTAATGTAAAGTGCGTGACTATTGTTTATTTTTTGATATAACTTATTAATATCAGAAAATGTCTGTTAAAAAAACTACTTTGAATAATTAGCCTAAAAGTATCAATTCAGTCGGTGCATTCAATTAGTAGTAAGTATACACATTGCTGGTAGGCTAAATTTTTGAAAGGTAGGGTAAAATAGAATGGTGAAGGGGTTGTATTGTAAAGGTAGTAAATATATACATTTATTAGTAAGTGTTTATACTACGCCTTAAGCTTTTATTGTAATAGATTTAATGCCTTAAATATAATTTGTAACGGTTGTGTACATTGTACAATAATTGGAAATCCAAGCACGTGGTCAGGTATTGGGTGGGAGAAGTGGGAGGTATTGGTGTCTGTGCATTGTGATGAGTGTGTAGATGTTGTGCATATATTTGTGTGTGAATACAATGAATTCGATTTTTATTGGTTGATGGATATTTTCAGAAGGAATTTGCTGCTTCTGCAAATTCCTACTTCTGCATAGAAGGAATGGATATAAGCAATCGTATCGGTAACGTAGAGGGCTGTTTTGATTTTGGAGAATTCTGGGATGTCATTAATAAACCGCACAAATAGATATGTTCCAGATACTACGTAGTTTATTTTTTCGGTTTTACAGACTACCCATATACCCCTGCGACCACACAGCCATTATCATATTCAAACGATATGAGCCGATAGTAGTGTGATATGAATTAACTACTAAATAACCTATAAACATTATACATATGTCATAATATTCTCCGCTACGACAGTAACTAGGAATTAATTTAAAAACGACCGCTACTCTACCTGACCTATTTTATTACATTTGTACAGTCACATGCACTTTTGCTAAATTAATCAGAAACAAGTAAATTTGAGATGATTCGATTTATATCTGTAACATAATTAGGAATTTTGTAATTTAAATTTGTAATATGCTTTTCTCACTATTTAATTCCTGTCTAGGTCCGCATTGTAATGGATCAAAGTACGACCCTAGCAGATCTACTGGAGTTAAACTTGCATGAATGCGAAGAAGAGGTGAAAAATATTGTGGATAAAGCTGTCAAAGAAATGTCAATGGAGAAGATTTTACGTGAATTACATAGCACGTGGTCAACTATGGAATTTGAACAAGAAATTCACCAAAGAACGGGATGTACATTGTTAAAAGCAAGTGAAGAACTAATTGAAACTTTAGAAGATAATCAGGTACTTATCTCTAATTTAGTGCATTGTAAAATTTAATAATGGATATTGTATGAACTTAATTTTTAGGTGCAACTTCAAAATCTAATTACATCCAAATTTATTGCGCATTTCTTAGAAGAAGTATCAAGTTGGCAAAAAAAATTGAGTATTGCGGATCAAGTAATAACGGTATGGTTTGAAGTGCAACGGACTTGGCTGCATTTAGAATCCATTTTTATGAGTTCTGAAGATATAAGACGACAACTTCCCGATGATTCAAATAGATTTGATAACATAGACACAGATTTCAAGGTAAATAAAAATTTATTTAAAAATCTATTATATTATGATGACAAATGTGGAGGTCTTGATGCAAATAATATTTTTATTGTCTACATACATAATATAATTTGTAAAGTATCAAATTATTTTTTACAATATTTATAGTTAATACTAGTTTCTTCTACATTGTAACATGCTAGTAGTGTGAAATTATTAAATATTGTGGTCAAGAGCAACGTAATTTGATATTGTTACGCACGAGCTGTTATGCGTTCACACGAATGAATACATCAACAAGAGTTTCAAAAATAATCGCTTTTATTCGTATACAGTATTGACAGCAACCCCTCTATTTCTTAAAAACAACTATACTTTTTCAACAACTGTTACCAGGGCAACACTACATTTTTCCCTGGTCGTCCTAAGCACCGTAACACTATCCCCCTCTTAGTTCTGCTCGTCACGAGCATGGTTTTCCTCCGATAACTTCCATCTGGGAGTATTGTTACCCCGATATTTTTTCAGGCGGTATACATGGATGACCCTCATTCTAAGTCTTCATATCGGTTCGGCACCTCTGGTATAAGTGACCGTGGTAGAACCAACTGCAGTTGAGCGCGTCTACCATTCGAGGCCTCCCAGCGTCGATGAAGAACTCCATCTGCAAGTGGTAGAGAATTCCGCAAGGCCCGCTTTCATTGTCGCGCGATGCGATAATACGGCCTGCCAGTTCGGTCGAACTCCCTGCTCTTACCATGAGAAGAAGAACTGGAGATTCGGATCTTCTTATGCTCGCTTGATTTTATCTGCTTGCCACGGATTGGAACCATCCTCCTCTTTAACTTCCACAGTGGTTCGCTGCACTTCGATTACGGCATGTTCTGTAGTGTCAAGTCGATCGAAGTGTTTACACCCGTCGAGAGCATATGGTCTTCTGGACAAGCCGTCAGCATTCCCGTGCGCTTTTATCCCAAATGAATGATTCGTACGATGTTGGATACGCTGGAATCGGTGCAACTGTCAGCATTCCCCTTAGTTCCTCAAAGACAGACAGCCAATTTTCTGACCATATACCTAGCGTATCATCTATACGGGTTAAGGGTACGATTCCTTCTTCGTCACTGCGATCACTCGACTATAATATACAAAAAACAAGTGCCAAAGCGCAGCAGATTGTTCACTGGGTCGTTCACACAATCATATTTCCGCAAGAAGTCGATTCCCTAGATAACATCGTCCTCTATTTCAGCAACTTGGACTGTATGCACCACGAGTTTGTTACCCACCCGTAGATTGATTTCCCGTTGCTCTATTATTGGCGCTCTTTCCCCAGTGACGGTCTTCAGCTCCAAGCTTTTGACCGATGTGCCGGTGGATGTATAAATGTTGCGTTTGCACCAGTGTCGATTACCATTCGACGCATCGGCTGCCCCGTCAGCAAGCTGGCTCCTGTCGTATCCATGCAATGCACGTACATAGGGATGGGAATTATTCGACTTTTTTTATTATCCGGTTATCGAATAGTAAATGTCCAAAATAACCGGTTAACCGACAGGAAAGAAATTAAAACACAAAAATGCTTGTAATTCACAAATAATTTATTTAATTTGCTGGTTAACTTTAAAGATAAAACTATATTTTATTTTTGTTCTCTTTCAAGAAAAAATATTTTAAGAAAATCAAGGCATTTAGTGATTTCGAACTTAATTTAGCGTATCTTCGTTACAAAATTAGATGCGACTGAGAACACTCGCTCATTTGTTGTTGATGTTGGTCTGATAGTCATCAATCCTTGGTATAAGTTTTCCAATAAATCTCCCCGTTTTCTGCTTAAATCAAATGATTTGAATTCATTTATTACATTGCTTATAGGACAATTCTCTGAGCGAGTGGGAATATTTCCAATTGAACTAATTGCTCTGGGTAATTCCTGATTTAGACGATCTTGATGTATGCTGGGATTTACATTTATGTTGAAATCGTTGTCCGAATCAGATGAATTAGAATTTTCGTTGTCATCAATACTATCCACTCTTTCACTACTGTTGGAAAACATTCGATTAATTAACTTATTAGCATATGCAATTGTTGCGGTTTTGTTCGAATATTCGAAATATTGACTTGTTTTAGGGATACTTCCAGTGTGCAGGTAAATGATAAGTGTCATTAAGGTTTTATTCCTGCGTTGTATCATTCTTTCCTTTAAGTTTTCAAATAATAAATAGAAATGTGCGCAATAAAGTATTCGACTATTCGAGTTGATAATCCGGTTATTCGAATAGTAAAAATTAGCCAAAATTATCCGGTTAACCGGTTAACCGAAAACCGGTTTCCCATCCCTACACGTACATCGATAAAATCGAGGCCTACTTTTTCATTATTCGGACCATGCCTCACTTGGCCGATTAGATGTCGTTTCCCGACGTCGACAAATCGCTACAGTCTTTCTTTTCTTTGCACTGAGCTCAGCGTAGCTGATTATCAGCACGGCCGGACCAAGTATGTTTTGCTGCTGTATTGTTCTTTAGTAATACTCCCAGTGCTTCTAGTCGTGACATGATTTGTGACGTTTCCACTGTCGCACTACGTACCCTGTTCGGTGTTCGCATACTGTCTCGGATAGCTTCCAGTTCGAGCGCCTTAACAACTGCTTCTTTCACTATCCTAGATTGTGCGAGTAAGACGTTTTCCTTCATATCCAAGTCGGCAACTGCGTGCATAAATTGTTCACAAGCAAGTTTATCTTGTAGTTCCCGTTGACATTCTTGAACGGTGTGACTGAGTGATCCACGTAAATACTCAAAGTCAGATCTTTCATTCTCTTGTAGACCTGTCAGCACAGTTATGACTTGACCTCTGAGCATCTCGTATAAAATCCAACTTTTTTACAGGCCCCCATCCATTTGTCTTTCCTACGATTTTGAATTAAGTGTTGTATTCTTTCTATGCTATTTGGCCGTCATACGGGTTAGGTGTTATAACAGACCTGGCTACTGTTGAGGATATATCCGGTTTGAAATTTCTAGTCTCTCAATTCGCTCCGTTAGCGATACAACGTGTTCACCAACATTACCTGCTAATGTAGTTATGCGATTATCAACTTGACTAACCTGTCACTTCGTGTCTTCTCTGACAGTCTGAACGCTTGCTAGAAGGCTTACATGCTCGACTTGTAGTCTACTGTTTTCTACTGTCTTCATGATCGCTTCTAACGTAACCGTATCTTTCCCAGCATGTTGTTGCGTGAATCTCACTTCTGACACCAAATGATACGCACGGGCGGTTATTCGTTCTCTCGAATAAATACACCAACAAGTTTCAAAAATATTCGGTTTTATTCGCACACAGTATTGACAAAAATCTATCTATTTTTCCAAAAACAACTACACGTTTTCAACAACCCCTCAGTTACCAGGGCAACATTGCCTTTTTCTCCTGGCCGTCGTAACCATCGTAACAATATTTCATTTATTTACTATGGATTATGACAAAGTAAGCAAATAAACGATTATACGATTATATTTTCTAAAATAATATTTTTCACTACAAAATATTCTCATGTACTTTTATATTAGTAACCTTAAATATTGTCTTCAGAATATTATATTTTAATCCAAATCTCCTACCTGCACAAAGAAGTCATAAATTGCAATGCACCAAAGCTTCGGTTTCCTCGAAAGCGGTGCCGTCATCTTACGGCCGTAATAATACGGTGGGGGACGTCACGAAAATCGGTGTCCTGTATAATAAGCGATGTGGTTTCCTAAAGAGCGATGTGCGCACCGAACGTAATAGAGCGGTGCCGTCTCATTTGAAGCGGTGAGCCAGTACGGTACGAAACAGTTCAGCAACGTTTTTTGACGGTGGAGTTCTGTAAAGCGGTGAACATAGTACAACGCTCCTTCGTATGTTAAGTAAATAATAGTTTTTTATTAAGCACACTATGTGCTCAAAGCAATATATTGCTACGTGGTCATCTAAACAAGATGAAATACTTATTGACTTTGTCAGGATACATGAAAGAGTATATAATATCCAGTTGAAGGAGTATCGAAATAGCCAACCAAAGCCGGAGTCAGGCGAAAATACTCTCTAAACTTGGTTTCATTATGAAATAGATGACGACACACTAAAATCTTATATACACCGTGTTCTCTACGTTTTTTGAATAGTTCAGATTCAGGTTCTCTTTTAGTCTCTCTTCTTCCTCTAAGAAAATTACAAGTCCGACGACTAAATAGTCCATTGTGACACTCCGACATCAGACTTTTACTACTCTCTACCACTATAACGGTCGTACCTCTCTTTCCGTTTTTCTGACGTTACTGACGGCACCGCTTTGGAGGAAACCGAAGCTTTAAATATTCAACACACTTGACAATAGTTTTGTAACAGAACGGAAATAATTCTGTTTTCAATAAAATTATCAAAATTGTAGACGCCAGGATTTTTAAATATAACCACTAAATTAAAGCAATTTATTTTATATGTCCTTTAATTCTAAATCTTAAACATACTTACCTGTTACTTAACTTAAATACAATATTACTTAAATACTTACTGAAGGGTTAAGTTACGTAAAACTGAAGAAAAATATTTACAAAAACTTAATACCATTGCATCTCGTAATATAAAATAGCAGTGGACTATAATCAGAAAATAGCGCTAGCTTTTACGACGTCATATTATGACTTAGTTAAAGCGAATTTTTTAAACATTACGAATTTGGCAGCGCTCCAGAAATTCATTATTTTTGCGTGTGGTTAACGTTATTTGGTTTGTAATCTGCTTCTTTATCGTTTTCGAATTTATGATGTACACGAAGTTTGTACAGAAAATCTCAATACTCAAAAAAATTCTCGCTCTTCAATCTTCACTTGGAACTTCAGTAATGTTGATTTATTGCAGTGTTTGTACCTTAAGGAATTATATGATTATTATACAGTGGATTTCTTATTTCTTAGTACTTATATCCAAATAGTCTTTCTTCATTCGACTGAGTCCTCATGATATCTTACACATTCTGTCGTTCCTTATACCATTTTTTTACATCTACTATGTTATCCTTTTGCTATTTATATATTTTCGTGATATGTTTTATTTTGCTCTTATTATTATGTGTAATAATTTAGAGCACATCACTTACATGTTTTCGTGTGTTTGTTTTTAATACTAACATTTGTTTGGTTACAAGTTACATGTTATGTGTTTATTCTGTAATCTTGTGGTTCATATCCTGTTTACATGCGGCATATTAATGTTCGTTGCACTTTTTATTCACTTTACACTTTCCTTTACTTTCCAGCGCCCCGATTTCTTTACACTAGCCTGGGTGTTGGTATTTCCTTCGACTGTGTATCTCTTTTGCCTACTCTGCTGATGACGACCGTGTGGGGTGGTAAACGTCCCCTTGATTGTTGTTGCATATGCCTTTGGTCACTCTTGTCAGTCCTCTCCAAGTCCATGCTGGCCCTTTTAATTCTCCGCCGTTCTTCCCACTGTATAGCAATATTGCTGTCGTTTTCAAAGTTCTCCGGGTTGTATTCGCTGCTACCGTCCGTTGACAGCCTCAGAACTTTTGCCGTGAATAGGGCCAACGCTGACCACCATACTTTCTTGGTTGACAGCCGTCGCACCTTCAGCCAATTTTTCCAGGGATTTTGAAATGTACATATGATAAAAAGATAAAATTAACGTATCATATATGGTAAATACGTTGTTAATAAGAGTAAAATCGTAATATTTTCCCGGCGATCAAGATAAATATTCGAGAAAAACACAATTTAAATAGATAATTTCTTATATACCATCTTCCATTTACCTCCTACCCTTGCCAAAGGAGGTTATATTAAGTATTTGTTAGTAATATTTAGTTCTAATTTTTCAAACAGTAACAAATAAAAAGATTTTCCTGAACTTTTTATCTTGTTTCAATTAATCTGATCGATATTGTATGTATTCAAGGGCTATTAGAATGGCTCTGAATTTCCCTTGCAGGGGCTGTGCACTCGGGTCCCCTCCATTCCTTCTTTTCTTCTCTTTGTTAGTTCTGCTGGATTGTGCCCTCGTATGGGCTTTTGCCTTCTCACTTTATGTGAGCTTTCCCGAACAGTTTTTCGTCTATTACAACCCCCAGGTATGCCTCAGATCTTCACTCCCCTCATAATGAATGCTGTTCTGGCATGACCTGTTTTCATCCAAAATTATAATGCTTTCAATTTAGTTGGATTGATGGTTAGACGGTGTATGCACAAAACGTTTTTTGCAATACCATTTTTTAGCCGCAGTGGCCAATTATCCGCCATATAGTTGGGTGCACCCACAGAGTGCGAATGAGCAGGTTGTGGGAATTTATGAATCATATTTGCAGTTCATAATTAGTATGGCAGTAATGAAGTATGTAGAGAAAGTTGCAATCTGCACTTTAATTATGCGGACATATGCTGTAATAGTCATTTCGTGATTCAGGGAGTCTGTCCAAGATGTTACAGAAATCTTACAGAGCACGCAGGTCGTCGAGATATTTTAACAAACAAGACGTGATTACCAAAAGTAGAATTTTCAGTACATGTCGATGATTTAAAAGATATTTTTAAATTTTGCCACGTAATAAAAATTCAATTTTATAAGACATTGATCCAAAATAACCTAATGAATAAAATTTAGAATGAGTTTTATAGGTTGAATTTGGATAAATGATATTATTAATTCTCTCTTCCTTACAATTTAATAAGTCATTAGTAATATTAATAAATATTAATAAATTATATATGTTTTAATTACATGGTTTTATTTCACAATATTTATTAATAGCAGAGCTACATGTTTCGTCATCATTGTGACATTTTCAAGCAACATACAAATAACAAAAAACTAGCATATTAATAAACACGAACATCTGAACAATAATTTACTAAACCTACTATAAGAAAAATAAATTAAAAACAATATTTAATTAAATTAATATTATATTTAAACAATTTTTATAATTTAATAAAGTCAAATTAAATTAATTAAACAATAAAATGGGTAAAAATAATAATATTTTATATTAAACCATTAAGTACATATATACATACATACATAACATCATGCCTTTCCCATTACTGGAGTAGTAGGCCATTGTATTGTCACGGTTTTTTTTTTTTCTATATTTACCGCCATATATTGTAAAACAAGACTGGAAGTAGATAGCGCCATGTATCGATGTATAACGACAGGTAGGCGGGTGTGTAATTAAGTTTAGCAGAATAATTATGTCCAAGTTGTGCACGAACAACGAGAGTCGTTTGGAGATCGTCAATCTGACTTGACGTGGTGCAGTTATTTAGTTATCAGACGAGTGAGTGTTAGTGTTGTGAGAGAGGAAAAGTGTACTGTGGTAACTCAGAGGGTTACTCTCAATTTATCGTCGTGTTTAGTATCGGACGAGTAATCTCTGTGTACTCCGAGTCGGAGGATTTCCGTGAGCCACCTACCCACACATCGCCATACCGTGTTTCGTTTGGGAACTAACCCGCTGGAAGCTGGAGGACTACCGCCAGGCGAAATACCCGCTCCCGCCGTGGAGGATTTGGTGAACCAAACCCTAACAACCAGCTCACCACCTGCAGCTAGGTAACTTTTCTTTGTTCTCGACCACGTTACGTGCTAACTAGTGACAACCTGCGTGTCTTGTCGACTCGTTCCATCTCGCCCTTCCGGGCGTGGTCCGCTCAGAAGACGATCGAGTCATTTCGACCATCTTCGACTACTCACCGATTACGACACCCCCCTCCCCCTTTTCTTAACGTGTCTACTTCAATTAGTGCCGTTAGTGTACCGACAACCATCATGCTGTGATGACCGCTCATACTCAACTGTGACACTTAAATTGTATTTCGAACATTGCCCTTGTAGTTCTACTAACGCTTGTTTTTTTTTTTTTGTCAATTTATAAATTTAACTTAATTTCTTTAATTACTATCAATTTAACTGTTTTGACATTATTGTTAATATCACCTCCCTCTGTCGAGTGTACCACCGCGCAGTGTTATCGTGGATGTGTCAAGTCACTTAACTCACCCGAAGACAGGACCGGGTTAGCCCACCTGCACCTTTCTATATTTTTCGGTACTGACACACGCCAGGCTACCACTGACTGTGGCCCACACCCTATTACTAGTTTATAAGATTAATTTAAGTATTGTTGCTCATTTCTTGTTATATTATTACTTATTTGCATACTGTTCTGGTGTACCCTTGGCACGGACAGTTTAGGAACGCTACGTAATTATTTCATTACGCGCCGACAGTACCGGGTTAACCCGCCTGCATCAGACTAAGTTTTCATTCACGAACCTTTCCCGGACTGTGCTTGTCAACGGCCCACCCCCATTTAATTTGTTATTATCTTGTGTCAGATCTACGAGATCTACGTATATGTTTTATCCAGTCTTGTAGCACAATATATGCTCCGGCAAATTTAACTCCAATACGCTTTTGATTAATTTATGAACGTTCGAGTGACGATTTACATCCCTAACATTTATATATCCCGTGAAGATACTTTCCGATACTTTTACGCCGTCCAAACTATCGTTAATCACTTTTAATTGTTTTACAATTTTCAAACCAAGAAACTCTTGATCAATTCCAAATCGTCGGAAAAAATTTAGTATTTAAGGAGATACAAAATGATAAATTTTTTTGTCACAATAACCACCAATATCCTCCAAATGAATTTGGATCCGTTTGGGAAAAAATTCATCTATATCGTCGTACGGATGCAATAGAGAACTTTCATGAAATTTTTATTTATTTTTTTATGAAAACATAAACCTGATTACTTAAAATGTGATATAATGCAAAGAAACTATTTTTTTGTTGACTATTTTTAAATAAATTCAAATGTCCCCACCACAGGCACAGTTCGGGTCATGTGATGTGACGTCAATTATTAGTAAAGTATGCTCCTTACGCTTAGTTATTTGGCGTTTACTAATAAGTGACGTCACAAAAGAGTGGGGGAATTTTTTTGGAATTTGTAGGAAGTTTCATTAATTTAATCCTGATTTTTTAAATATTTTCATTAGAATTTTGTTGAATAATATCAACAAGGAATTAAGTAAATTTTTTGTTTAGGATCCACAATTTCTTCTTTGTCGAGTTCGTATAATATTAAATAATGACGGAATATGTTGTATAAAGACTAATGAAACCAAAAAACATGGGTATACACGTATTTTCAATGTTTCTGAGCAACAATATACGAAATTTTTGAAAGTTAAATAAATAACATTATATTGGCATGACAAAATTCATACCAAATTTTAACGCTAGGGGCGCAGCAATTTTTTTCCATAAAGCAGCATCCTTGAAGACTTATTCCTGAAAATTTCAAATTTTTAAGCCCATAAATAATCCTACAATAAAATACTAACTGCAACGATCGCAAATTCCCATGTATTTTAAATGGAAAACTTTAAGCCCTGTGGTCAAGGGTTAAATATTAAAATAAAAATCTGAAAATTACAGGATTTTTTTTAAATTATTTGGAGCCGATCTGGGGGGCGGCCCGATAAAAATTCGATTTGACCCCTTTTAACGACCACCCTAATATATATATATATATATATATATATATATATATATATATATATATATATATATATATATATATATATATATATATTGTGACGCTTCCTGGTAGTGCGGGTGTCGGGTTGCTCGGGCGCCAATCGGATTCGTTCCAGGATAGTTTAAGGGAGATTAGGGTCACAGAAATAACTTAGCTTGCACAGAAAGTTTGGTGTTTTATTAAACGTTGTGCTGTTGTACTGTAGCACAAACTGTAAAATACACTAGCTTGTGCCAGGCGACGTGATTCGCTAATCACTCAGATGAACAAAACACGTTATTCCATAAATCATAGCCATACATAGAAATGCACAATGGTCGTTATAACGAGATACTTTAGTAGCGGGACGGAGACTGATCTTGGCAACAGGTCGGGTCGCAATGCCAAGTAACAGTGGAGGACAGCCGCCCAGGTCGGGTCGCAGTGCGGCTGATACGGGGTAGGAACTGAAATCTTGACAACAGGTCGGGTCCCAGTGTCAAGCAACAGTATAGAACAGCCGCCCAGGTCGGGTCGCAGTGCGGCTGATACGGAACAGAAACTGATGACTTGACAACAGGTCGGGTCGCAGTGTCAAGCAACAGTGGAAAGGACAGCCGCCCAGGTCGGGTCGCAGTGCGGCTGGTACGGAGTAGGAACTGATATCTTGACAACTGATCGGGTCACAGTGTCAAGCAACAGTGTAGGACAGCCGCCCAGGTCGGGTCGTAGTGCGGCTGATACGGAACAGAAACTGATGACTTGAAAACAGGTCGGGTCGCAGTGTCAAGCAACAGTAGGAAGATACAAGTCAAAAAATGCGGCTACTTCTGCAACAGTGCAGAGCAACACTCAACAATACAAAGAATATACACTGCCGCACAAGACGGTACAATAAATCAGAATACGGAAACTTTCTTATGGTTCGGTTGTAGCTGGAGTCACCTCGGAGAGCGGAACACTAACTGACAATCAAGAATTTAGGTAGGCTATTTATACCCCCGAGATACACACATGTTTCAACCCCGAATTAAACCAGTCAGTTCAACGAATAGTGTTTCAATCCGTCCAGAGCTCGAGCGCAGACCGCGTTAATTGGTTCGCTAACGGTCATTGTTCTGTGCCCAAGTAAACACAAAAAAATACACTTTGTCACAATATATTATATATAATATCTTTTAATTTGGATGTTGATTTAAAATATATCTTTTTTAAAAGCATCGGCTACATCACAACCATTTAATCATAAAGGCATATTGAAATTTTATATAAATCTGGAGTGTATTTATCAACCTGTAATTGGAACAGCATTGATATTGGACAAATTGGACAAACGAAGAAAAATTTTAAAATAAGATTAATTGAACATTTTGTAGAAGTAATTGAAATGACTCAATGAAATGAAATATGTAATATTTATTTCAATTAAAGTGGTAGAACGTAGTATTAATTTTGTCTTAATTTAAATATAAACTACTATCAAGTTAATGAAAAGACTATTTTATATTACACTAGTTTCGTATGGATTTGCTGGAAAATTAAATTTAAATATTTCTAAGACATGTCTGAGTGTATATAATATAACAAATGTTTTTACAGGAACTTATGATGGAAATGTCAAAAGTATTGAATGTTGTCGTTTCAACTAACAAAGACGGGCTAATAGAACGACTTGAAGATTTACAAGAAAAACTTACTCTTTGCGAAAAAGCTCTCGCTGTTTATCTTGAAACAAAACGTTTAGCTTTCCCTAGATTTTATTTCGTATCATCCGCAGATTTACTTGATATATTATCAAGTGGAAATCAACCTGAATTAATATGTAAACATCTTACGAAACTGTTCGATTCTATAGCTAAATTGAAGTTTGAAACAGATAGTGAAGGAAATTTGACAAAACGAGTGAAAGGAATGACTGCAAAAGATGGGGAATATGTAGACTTTGATGCATATTGCGATTGTTGTGGTCCTGTAATCATCTATACAATCGAAATAAGCATATATGTTAATTTTAATTTATTGTAGGTTGAAATCTGGCTTAATAAATTACAAGAATCAATGCGTACGACAATCAAGCACTCTCTAGGTGAGGCTATCATTACATATGAAGAAAAACCTAGAGACCAATGGTTGTTCGATTATCCAGCTCAGGTATCATTGTGCGGTACACAAATTTGGTGGTCGACAGAAGTATGCTGTTTTATAGAACCAAATCTAAATGTTAAATATTAAACAAATTATTTGAATTTAAGGTAAATATAGCCTTCTCTCGACTTGAAGAAGGCTATGACAATGCTATACGTGATTATTATAAAAAGCAAGTCTCTCAATTAAGTACCTTAATTTCTCTTCTACTTGGTGATTTAAATAAACAAGACAGACAAAAAGTTATGACAATCTGTACAATAGACGTACATTCCCGAGATGTAGTCAGTAAACTGATTCAAATGAAAGTTGAGAACGCAACAACCTTTCAATGGGTATCACAATTGCGCCACCGCTGGGACGATATCGAGAAGGACTGTTTCGCCAATATATGTGACGCCCAATTTCGCTATAGTCATGAATATCTGGGTAATACGCCTAGATTAGTCATTACACCGTTAACAGATAGGTGTTATATTACTTTAACATAGGTTAGATATTTAATGATATCATAATTTTTTTCGTTAACCCTTCCATTTTAAATTATGTAGTCCTTGCATCTGGTTATGGGTGGTGCACCGGCTGGACCCGCAGGCACTGGAAAAACAGAGACCACCAAAGATTTAGGTAGAGCTCTAGGAATTATGGTGTATGTATTTAATTGTTCGGAACAAATGGATTACAAGGTAACAGTGTTTATATATGGAAAAGTATACTTAAATTCTCTACTTTTTGTGGATGTTGTGCATATATAATTTCATTATTAATATATAATCTTTTGTTGTTGCTTACGAAAAGGATTAGATTCTACTTGTGTCTATATCAAATATTGGCCTTATAGAAAAAAAAATTTGATAGAATGATATATGAACGCCTTTCTAATAAAAGACAAAGTTAACGTGTTCATTTAGTTAATAACAATATACTAATTTCTTATATAAATAAAGAAATTATGTATGTACAGGCATGCTAATAAATTAAATACTCTCTGCATGATCATACACGTATATTTCAACGTACAGTAATTGGGATAAAATACGAACAAGTTATGAATAAATTCTAGTACGTTTTACGTATTCTATTTTTCTTTCAGTCATGCGGAAATATATACAAAGGTTTGGCCCAAACAGGTGCTTGGGGTTGTTTTGATGAATTTAACAGAATTTCAGTAGAAGTGTTGTCTGTTGTTGCGGTTCAAGTCAAATCTGTTCAAGATGCTATACGCAACAAAAAAAAATATTTTGATTTCATGGGAGACGAAATTGCTTTAGTCGATACAGTTGGCATATTTATTACTATGAATCCTGGATATGCCGGTAGAACAGAATTGCCAGAAAATTTAAAAGCCTTATTTAGGTAGGTATACAATATTCATATATTGGAATAAATGGTACAGGTATACTGTAGTGTTAAAAAAAACCTAAGGACTACCTCCTTGTAATTCTCAACCAATTTAACGAGCAAAGAATCTCACATTTGTCAATATTAAGTAACACTTAGAACTACAGATTCAAAGATCTATTGTATCCAACTTACGAACATGTAACTTACAACATTTTTCATTTCAGTCGTGTGTATTTGTTATACCACCTGACATTTACAGAAACTTTTATAAGTATGTGTTATATTGTTGGTACTTCGACTATATACATCATTATTACTAATATTCAACATTTCGTGTGATGTTTGTGTCGTCTGAGGATTGAACAGTTTTTGATAGCTCTTGAATTATTGTTCAGGACTCCTTCTAAGGTGTCGGTAAATGGAAGCAGTTACATTAATTGTTGAACCTTTTCCACCAGGTGATTGTGTTAGCTGTACGTTACATCTGTTATAGGTGGTGCGGTTTCGCCACATAGATGTTTCTCGGTTTTATTAAGAATTATTTGTGGTTTTCAATTTCCTGCCGTGAACCAATTGGTTGTATCGTGTTTTATTTTCTTGTGCGTGTTGTTTCTTTGGCACCATTGTTGGTTCCATTGATTCTTTTATTAAATTTTATTAAGTTTCTTGATGTTATGTACAGGTATTGGTAAGTTATTATTGGGTTATCTTTAGCAGCTTCATCCGCTTTGTTTTCAGTGATTCTTATATGTGATGATATCTATATTATTTCATATCGAGTTTGTGATGTTTTGTTGGTGAGTAGTGTGATCCGTTTTTTTGTTCTATTTGGGAGTCGGTATATCTATATGTTTTTATGGCATATTAATGCCGCAAGGATTATATTCTGTGCTTTGAAGTTGTCTTTGTAGAGGAATTCGTAGTTGAATTGTTGTTTTAGAAACAGAAAATTCAGCTCATAGAAGGTTACAAGGGTTTGCCTTTTTGGGATGGGAAGTTAATCTAGGTGAAATTCTATTAAGTTTATATTATAAGTTTGTGTTGTACCGTAGTGAATTGTTTATTTTTCGGGAGATGTATATCGAGTGATTATAGGAAGTTTGTGATCTTTTTTATGGTGGTAATTTAAGTTTATAGATCTTGTAATTGTTATTGTCGTGTGTGGTAGATAGTGAAGATTGGGTTGGGAAGAGATATGACATGTGTAAGGTTCAAAATGCTCTTAGGGATATTTTAATTGCTGAGTTCTGGATAGTCTTCAAATGCTTTAAATGAGATTTGATTTCTCAAAGTGGCTTCCGCAGAAACCCGTGGTTGGTGTACCTTTGTTTATTTTTACAATATTTAAATCAAAACTAAAATACATACGATATACAATGAGCTAATATCGCTCAGGCATCGCTAGCATAGTTGATAACGCGTTACCAGCTCCATTTGCCCAACCACTTTGAGTTACTGGAGAAGCGACTCTGTAATTTCTGTTTACGTTTGGGATGTTACTTCGTTCATATTGCTTTCAATAAAATAATCTGAAATATATTCTACCTTACAATGGTCCGATGTTTAAAATATCCACAACCCCCCGGACCTACAAGGTTTACTAACAGATTTGGTCACAGCCTGAGTGACATCAATTTTTCTCACTTATTGTTAGATAAAATTCCTGGATCAACCTAAAAAGATTTTAGTTTCATTACCATCTGTTTTAGATAAAATAGTGCAGATGATTAATTTTTATTAAAAGTTGGTCTTGCAATCACATATTTTAGAAGTACATATTTTGCGTAAATAACGGGTAGTGTGCATAGCAGTATACCTTTACACACAGATGTTAGATTGTTATCCCGAGGTGAAAGCGGACCCTGAATTGGATATTTGAACTGCGGAAAGAGCTGTTGGCGTGTTTTATGGACCACAAATTAAGATAATTAGACAGATTAACAAATACGTCATGGTTATCAAGAATTCTTTGATGACATTTCTAGCTGACATATTTCTAAAACTGAATGAGACATGCCTGACAAAGAAACAAGTTAATATTTTTAAAAACAGAAATGGTAACGTTATCACGTAAATTGCAATAGTGGATGTCAGCTGTGGAACAAATACTTTTTACTGTTTGTCGACTCTTAGTGACTTCCATTCAAGAATCTGAATTGTATTTGAATATCGAAATCCACAATGATATTAAAAATTACATCTGCCGCTTATTTGAATTAGAAAGAATAAAACAAAGAATTATTGAATCCGAAATCCATTCAGAAATCAAGAAAAGCCAAGGAAATTACGGCATATTCCAGTTCTATGACCGTTTGAGCGAATCTTGCTTCTCTAAATATGGTGGTACAAAAACTAAATATCGCTACAGTTAACCAACATTGCACCAACATATACAGAGAATACCAGAATCGAAGAGAATCTACATTTTCTCATTAATGTTCTCCTTCTTTATTTACTTTTCCTGCAAATTATATATATATATCAAAAGTAGGAAAACCAACAGATCACCAACACCAAAAAGAAAAGCCCCAGAACAGATGGAAGACGCAATAATAAAGATGCTGAAGGACATAAAGGTAGAAATACGGGAGATAAGAAGAGATAATGAACAACTGAAAGAAGAAATACGCGACAACAACAAGAAGATGACGACAATCATAGAAGAAATGCAGACAGAAGTGGCAGAGATGAGGCAAAGAGAAAAAGAATGGAAGACAGAAAGAGACGAAATTAAGAAGAAAATAGAAAAACTGGAAAGTAGAGAGGAAGATCGGGAAAGGAGGAACAGAAAAAACAACATCGTAATAACAGGAATAGAGGTGCCACAAGAAAATATGAGCGAGAACGTGAAGCATTTTATAAAAAAGGACCTAGGAGTCGAAATCGGAGTAACAGAGGCATACACAGTGGGAAAAGAAAAAGAAACAAGAATTATAATAGCGAAGATAACAAGTTGGGAAGACAAACAAAAAATAATGCATAATAAAGGGAAGTTAAAAGGCAGGAAAATATATATAAACCATGATTTAACGCTCAGAGAACGGAATATACAGAGGAAATTACGGGACATCGCTAAAGAAAATACAGAACAAGGGAAGCGGACGCAAGTTGCATACATGAAAATAAAAATAGAGGGCAAATGGTTTTCGTGGAACGAGTCGGAGGAGAAGTTAACAGAGAGAAAAGGTTTTTTATAGATAGAGAAAAAGCAGGGGAGGCCATAGAGCCGTTACCAAATAGGGAGCACAGGAATAGAATAAAAATCGGGTTTTGGAATGTAGCGGGAATAAAAAATAAAGATACAGAATTTTGGGAATTTATAAAAGAGTTCGACTTCATCGGACTCACAGAGACATGGTTGGAAGAAAAGGATTGGAATAAATGGGAGGGCAAGTTGCCACAAGAATTTTCATGGAAAAGTAAACATGCTACAAGAATACACAGGAAAGGAAGAGCGCGGGGAGGAATAATAACAGGAGTGAAAATAGGAATAAAAGAAGCAAATTCTGAAATTGAATTCAGAGAACAAATGCAAGAAAGGAAAATCAAATTAGATGATAAGGAATGGAGAATAGTAACGGTATACAGTGACGGCAAGCTAAAAGACATAACAGAAGAATTGAATGAGAAAATGGTAGAAACGGATGAAAGGAACCTGGTACTTGGAGGAGATTGGAACGCGAGAATTGGGGAAGAAGGAAACATTGAGGATAACGAAGAGGACACTAATATAAGGAAGTCAAAGGATAAGACAAAAAACAAAGAAGGGAAACTATTGTTAGAATTGACAGAGGAGAGAGGATGGAATATACTAAACGGAAACATAAAAGACGATGAAGAAGGGGAGTACACTTACCATGGCCCAAGAGGGGAGTCAACGGTAATTGATTACATAATGACAAACCAAGAAGGGTCGGAGAAAATACACAAGTTCAAAGTAGGCGAAAAAGTAGAATCGGATCATCAACCAATTTGGATAGGAATCGAGGTAGAAAGACAGAAGGCAACAGAAGATGAGAAAGACGAGAAAAGAACCATCGTAAATTGGACAGAAGAAGGAATAAGCCGCTATAAATCGAAGCTGCAGAATATCTACATACAATGCGACGGAGTGGAGGAACAAATAGAAGAAATAGTGCAAGAAATAGAGAAGGCAATACCCAAGAAAGAATTAAGAAGAAAAAGTCAAAACGTGGGGCGCAACAATTGGTGGGACAGTGAATGCAGAGCGAAAAAACGAACGCTAGCGAAAACATTCAGAGAGTGGAGACGAGGAACAGGCTCACAAGAAGTATATAACAAAATGAGAAAAGAATATAAAGCGACCTGCAAAGACAAACAAATGAAAAAGAAACAAGAAGAAGAAGAAGAAATTAGAAATATCAAAACGGAAGGACAAGTATGGAAATACATCAAGAAAGAAAGAAACAAAAAAGAAAAGATCAGCAGTCAAATTAAGATGAACGATTGGCAGACACACTTCATGCAAATGCTAGAAGGAAAAACGACAAAGCAAACAAGGGAACCAATAGTACACAGTGAAGAAATAGAAACGGATATAACAGAAGAAGAAGTAAAAACACAAATAAAAAAACTGAAGAAAAGGAAAGCACCGGGAGAAGACGGGTTACAAAATGAAGTGTGGATGTACGCAAACAACAAAATAATAGAGAGCGTTACGGGAATATTTAATCGAATATGGCACGGGGATGCTTTCCCGAAGCGATGGAGGAGAGGAATTATATTCCCGATATTCAAAAAGGGGGATAAAAATGACGCCAGAAACTATAGAGGAATAACGTTAATGGACACGATGTATAAACTTTACGCAATGGTACTAGGAGAAAAGCTAAAAAGAGAGGTAGAAGAGAAAAACATAATCCCAGAAACTCAAAGCGGGTTTAGAGAAGGAAGAAGTGCAGTAGACAACGTATACATATTGAACTACGTAATAGAAAGAGAGATAAAGAAAGAAAGAGGGAAATTATATGTATTTTTTGCTGACATAAAAGCAGCATTCGATTCAGTGAATAGAGGAAAATTAATAAATATGCTCATTAGAAAAGGGATCAGTAAGCAGATGACAAAAGGAATAGAGAGAATATATGAAGAAACCACAAACGTAGTAACTGTAGAGGGAGTAAATACTAGCAGTTTTTGGACAGAAAGAGGTCTGAGGCAGGGATGCCCACTAAGTCCGACCCTGTTCTCAATCTATACGTCAGATCTGGAAGAAACATTGCAAAAAGGACAAACAGGAGGCGTTGTTATTGGGAACAGAAAGATATGGTCGCTGGCTTACGCAGATGATCTGGCAGTGATGGCAAAAGAAGAAACCGAAATGAAATCGATGTTAAAAAGATTTGAGAAATATGCAGAAAGAAAAGATCTGATACTGAATACGGAAAAATCAAAAATAATGCGTTTCAGAAAAGGTGGAGGAAGAGAAAAAGAGCAAAATTGGAAATGGAAAGAACAAGAAATAGAAAAGGTCAAGACATACAAGTATCTAGGATACTACTTCCAACAAAACAACGGGACGGACACACATATGAGACACCTAACAAGAAAGGCAATGATTGCAATGGCCCAGGTATGGGGAATAGGAGAAAGGAAGTTTGGAGGAAAATATAAAACAAGAATTATGATGTTTGACTCCCTCATAAAAGGAATCATACTGTATGGTGCAGAAGTATGGGGGTGGAAAGAACAAGACGAGATAGAGAACATTCAAACAAAATATTTAAGGTGGATACTGGGACTAGACCGACAAACGCCAAAATATATAGTGATAGAGGAGACAAAAAGGAACAAGATGAAGATAGAAGCCGGAAATAGAGCCATGAAATACGAAGAGAAAATAAGGAGAGAACAAGATAAATCAATACTAGGACAATGCTGGAAAGAAATTAGAAAAAAAGAAGAAAGAGGACTAGACATGACAAAGTGGGAAGTCAAAAGAAAGAAATATTATGAAAGGAATGGATACTCGCCATTAGAAGTAGAAAGAAGAAGAACGCAAGGAGAAAATATTAAATACATAATAACGATAAGAGACAAGGATGTACAGAAACAAGAACAAGAAAGCAAAATAAGGAAGTCAACTTATAACAAAATATATAAAAACATAAAAACGGAAGGACTACCAAGATATTTAATAACTGACGAAAAGAAAAAGGGAAAAATAAAAACAATAGCACGTTTTAGATGTGGAAATGAAGAAAAGGCGAACATATATTGGAAGGAAAATAAAAAATGCAGACTCTGTGGCAAGGCAGAAGAAACTCTATGGCATATGCTATACGAGTGTGAAGAAGGGGAGAAAGAAGAAAGGACAAGAGAGACCATACTCAGAGATGATGGAAGCGGATACGAGTGGATGATAAAACTGCTGAAGACAAGGGAAACAAAAACTAAAGACCACTAAAAAAAAAAAAAAAAACAATGTAGAATTGTCAAGGCTGTAAATCTATTTCTAAGTATATGTATCTTTAAAATGTAATATTTAAGTGGGGAATGTCATAAATGGGAATGTGCAGACAAGAAATTTGTAAGATTCAAAGCCGAAAGGCAGGAATAAAATATCTATCTATCTATCTATATATATATATATATATATATATATATATATATATATATATATATATATATATATTTAATTTTCCGTTATAACTCACACAGTATAAACAATATTGAAAAAAGTTTCAAATAAATATTTTAACATACATAAAAAACTTTTATATATTGCCACGCAGATTTTTGTATGTGCGCTCGGCAGCAAGTAGTGGGCGACGTTCGCCCGATAATAGCCGGTAGCGTCAGTGGAGTGGGGAGCAGTTCGACCTGTCACCTGTATGTCGGTAGTGCACACGTTCGGTAAATGAATATAGTGGGCGCCACGCACTCTTTCTTCGGAATCTCCCACCAGTGGACGGAAAAACACGAGTGCGTATGTTTTCGGGAGAGGGGGGTTATGTCGCGCGAGCAGCGTAAGAACAAAGAAAACACGTGAATCCCAAAAAAAAAAACAAGTGAATTTAATTTAACTTAAAACTACATACAACAAAACCAAAACCCGAGAATAACAATGATTGTAATAGAAATTGTCCTTAAAAAAAAACTATATGTACGTGAATGAGATGAGGATGAAATGATTCTTATCTAACTTAATTTACAAAATGTCCTTGTAACTACATACAGTTACTGTAATTATTCCAAACTAGTATACCATGTATTGCTGTCTTTCGGAAACGAGAAAAGCTGACAAAATAGCGCCTCTACGGGGTTAACACGGTAGTTAGGGGCAAAATGGTACTCATCTGGTCGTGTTGTTTCGGATGGTACACGGCGTCGCGGTGTTGGAACGCAAATACCCCGGAGACGGCTGGATGGCTGTCCAAAGAACTCGTCCTTGGATGGTCCGAAATATGGTGACGTGGATAGGGCCTGAAGGTACACAGACGCACGGGCGGAATCCTCAATTTTGAGCAACGTCGCGGAACACGTGTTGCCAAATCGCGGCAACACCGACAATATTTCGCGGACGCACACCGTGTATTCTCTTTCCGTGAGTAAAACTCTCCCCGTTAGGGTAAATTCTGGTTTCCAGCGATAAAAGTGAATTCTGGAAACGCAGATACGAAACTTGCGGAGAGAAAACACTGTCTACACCTCGAGACTCGCTACCACACACCCGTTTTTTTTTTTTCGTAAAAACAGTCAAAAACAAAACCTACCTCCGTTCAAGGTTGTGAGTACTATTAAGTCATTTTTACTTAAAACTTGTCGAAATTGGTTTCCGAATTTATATGAAAAATAACGTTACAAACCCTCCCCTTACGAGAAAATGCGTTACGCTACATAACGTTTGAGATCCTGAATGTGCCATACACCTTTCGATTTACCTTCCCGATCCTCTAGTTCGTATGCAAGCTTAGATGGTTTTGCTTTTATGCGGAAGGGACCAGCGAACTTAGGGGCTAATTTTGAAGAAAAGTGTTTTGATCCGTCGGACAAGACAAAATATTTTTTCCATACCAAATCTCCCACGTTAAATTCATCTTCTCGACGACGAAGGTTATAAACGCGACAATTTTTCTCATATGTTCTTCTTTACGTACGTTATTGAAAATATCTTTAAATTCCGCGTCTAAGTGTTCAATTTGAGTTCGGTTGATTGACGGTTCGACGGTATTATCATTCTCGGGATTGTGGTGAAAATATCTGCCGTCCAATACATGTTCTCTACCATAATTTAAGAAGTACGGGGTTCGCTTCGTCACTTCGTGTTGGCCCGAGTTAATGGCGCATGCGATTTTAGCCAGGTTTTCATCCCAATGTGGATGATTATTGCTTAAATAGGAGCGTATCATGGTCTTTACTATCCGGTTAGTTCTCTCACTAGGATTGTTCTGAGGGTGATAATTTGCATTAAATAAAATTTTTACGTTATATTCCTGAGCTAGCTTCTTAAAATCTTTGCTCACAAACTGTTTCCCGTTATCACAAATAATATATTGTGGGACACCGTATTTTAAGAAGAGCTGATTTTCAACTAATTCGCATAGTTTGGCTGCCGTGGCTGTTCGTACGGGGTGTAAAAGGACATACTTCGAGAAATAGTCCGTTACGACGAGTAAGTATTCATGGCCGCGAGTCGATTTCGGGAACTCCATGAAGTCGGCACTAACAAGTTGCCAAGGTTGATGTACGAATGGGCGTCGGCCCGTAAATCCGGCAGGCGACTTGGTGGTTGGTTTCTGAGTCTGGCACACGAGACATCGTCGAACATAATCCCCGACATCGGAGCGCATTTTTGGCCAATAGTACAACTGATTTATGCGGTGAAAAGTTTTATAACCACCCGTATGACCCGCTGTAGGCGCGTCATGACATTCCGCGAAGACTCGTCGACGATAGTCTTTTGGCACTACTAATTTCCAAACGGTTTTGTTCCTCTCTTTTATTAGTTTATACAGGTTGTTACTTTCGTCCATTTTCCAATTTGTAAAGGATTGGGGGTTGTCTTGAATTTTATCTCGGATTTCGCGGTACCACGGATCTCTAATATCGCCGTCGATAGTAATTAGGTTCACCTTCTGTTCCACCGCACGAGACAATAAGTCGGGAACGATATGATCTTTGCCTTTGCGATGCACAATATTAAAATCAAATTGTTGTAATCGTACCGCCCAACGCGCAAGTCGACCTATGGGGTCTTTGAGATTGTTTAGCCACAGAAGTGAATAATGATCGGTGATCACCGTGAATTTAATGCCTTCAAGATAGGGCCGGAATTTCTCAATACCGAATATAACGGCTAAACATTCTTTTTCCGTAACAGTAAAGTTACGTTCCGATTTTGACAATGTTCGGCTCGCGTAACTAATTACATATTAGCCGTCTGCAGACTGTTGCGTGAGCACGGCTCCTAAGCCGAATGAGGATGCATCAGTCTGAACGCAGAAGGGTAACTCATAGTTGGGGCAATTCAGGATAGGCGCACTAACAAGTCTCTCTTTTATCATATTGAAAGCGCGTTCACATTCATCAGTCCATGTCCACACTTTGTTTTTCTTTAACAGACCGGTGAGCGGCGCGATTGTAGTCGAGAATGACGGGATAAATCGCCGGTACCACGACGCGACACCAACGAATCTACGGATATCCGGTACATTATGGGGGGTCGGTATTTCCAAGATGGCACGTACTTTGTCTGGATCTACGTGTAGACCTTCGCTATCTACGACATAACCTAGATATTTAAGTTCCGATTGACAAAATCTACACTTCTCCGTATTAATAGTGAGGCCAGCCTCATTCAATTTAACGAAAATTCTCTCGAGAGTGTGCAGATGTTCCTCGAACGTAGGCGTAATCACAATTATGTCGTCGAGGTAAACAAATACAAAGGGTTCGAAAGTTGGATCAAATAAACGGTCCATTAGTCTTTGCCAGGTCGCGGGGGAGTTGTGCAACCCGAATGGCATTCGGTTGAACTGGTATAAGCCACGACCCGGTACGGTAAACGCTGTCTTATCCTTGTTGTCTTCGGCTACTGGTATCTGCCAGTACGCTGATTTTAGGTCAATAGAGCTTAAATATTTCGCGTTTCGTAGCTTGTCTAATATTGCAGTTACATAGGGCAGCGGGTAGGCGTCTTTCTGGGTGACGGAATTTACTTTGCGATAATCTACCACGAATCGATAGGTGCTATCTGATTTACGCACTAACAGCACGGGGCTCGACCATGGACTACTAGATGGTTCCACGACACCGTCCTTTAACATTTTATCAAGTTCCCGATCAAGGTGAGCTTGCATGACGGGATTTACCGGGTAGTATCGTTGCTTGATTGGGTCGGCGTGGGTTATAATCCGGTGTTCTACTAGGGTGGTGTAACCGAGCTGAGAACTACCTATTTTCGGATACTTCTCGATAAGTGAATTTAATTTAAGTTTCTGCTGATCGTTTAGAGTATGTAAGTGTTTAACCGGATCAGCACGGATCGCATTCGTAAAAGACCAGATTCCGCGGTTTATATCAGGCAACAGTTGCATTTTTGCCCAGAAGTCGATGCTTAAAATTAATTCATATGGAGTAGAGGGCACGATTAAGACACTCATTAAATAGGTTTTGTTCTCTAAAATCATAGGTAACTGTACCGTTCCGATTACCTCGCAGGACGTACCGTCGGCAATCGTACAGCGATCGACATTTTCGACATTTAACCGAAGATTATGTTTCCTTAATTTGTCCCAACCGGCTTTACCAATTATAGTTCGCGTAGCCCCCGAATCTAACAGGCCGCGATAATTAGTGCCGAATATGTTTACGTCTAAATAAGGGCGGGTATCTCCATGACAGGAAGATAATACAAAGTCAATATGTGGTTTAAAGAAGAATTTCCGAATTGTTTGCAACCACTCGTGCAGTTCTTTACTGTGAACCGTTTTCGGCGGCTTTGGGAAATTCCGGTTCCTAAAGTTCCCTAGCCTTATACGTTTTTTGGGGTTCGTTGGCTGCATTTTACACAAGTTGCTTTCGTGCAATCTGGCGTTCCACACGCCTAACAAAATCTATTGCGTGGTATCTGACAGTACTTATAAATATGTCCGGATTGCTTACAATTCCAGCATCGCAATGGTTTTGATTGAGAATTTCCCGCTTCAATAGTACATGTTCTACTGATCGGTTTAGAAGGACATGCTAAGTCTGGTTCGAGCAGATGTTTACGCAAAGGGCCGGGAGGTTGAAAATTGTCAGCCATATACTTATTGCTTTCTAACCGTTTACACATTGCTTTGCTAACAAGTCGTCTACGGTGTTTATCTCAGTCAAACCGGAATTATGAATATAATACGGGGCGATATTTCTACGTAACACTGCCAATTTCTCCGATTCGCGTGGCGGTGTTGGCAATCGTGCAAACAAATTGATCATACACGCGAAGTAGTTACCTATACGCTCATTAGGTCCTTGGGAACGCGCTCGTATCTCCGCCCAGAGTTCTGTCTCATATCCATAAGGCTCGAATTCTGTCCGCAGCAATCTTACGAAGCCGTCCCACGTAGATATTTTAGAACGTACTGACCGGTACCATATTAGGGCACTACCTTTTAACAACTCGACGATCGAATTAACCAATTCAACGGGGTTAACGTTACGAGAAATTTGATACTCACTGACCCGTTCTAAGAAGCCGTTGACACTAAGACCTGTACCGTCGCCTGAAAAGGAAATGTCCCATTTATGGACGGGTATGTGTTTCCGTGACGACACCGGGTTAATAGCAGGAGGGATGTTGGTGATGGTGGAGGAAGTTCCGGCTACCTCCGAGGAAGCGTTTTGTCCCGCGTCTATTCTAATATCAACAGCTGTTTCCAATTGTTTTAATTCTTCGCGCAGCCTTTTTATTCCCGCATTAATATCCTCCGTCTCCGAGGTTATCCGGGTTAGTCTCCCTAGAACATGACTTGCTTTGGCGAAAAATCGTCTGCCATCGCTTGATTCGATTGAATCTACTAATTCCGACAGGGCTTGCAATTCTACTACTTTGCGAGTACAGATGGTTAGTTCTGCTGGACAGTCTATTTGCTCGGTAGGGTTGTTAACGAGTGTACCAAACTTTTCCGACTTGAATATTTTAGCTAACATCTTTTTCATCTCTAACGCAGTGTAACTCTCTAAATTAATGTAACCGCGCACTGACAACTCATACTCGAGTTCATCCCGAACTAGACGAAACGGATCCATCACGATGTGCAACGAGTGATCACAGATGAGTACTATTTGGCTTTACAACAAATCTTATACAAAACTTATTTAACTAGCGATCTAAATGACTAATTTACAATACTAGTTACGTGTCTCTTTGCTCTAGCGCTTTAACACGAACACAACGATATTCCTCGATATGTGCCAATAAAGTAAACAGGCCCCACGTTGGGCGCCAAAACTTGCCACGCAGATTTTTGTATGTGCGCTCGGCAGCAAGTAGTGGGCGACGTTCGCCCGATAATAGCCGGTAGCGTCAGTGGAGTGGGGAGCAGTTCGACCTGTCACCTGTATGTCGGTAGTGCACACGTTCGGTAAATGAATATAGTGGGCGCCACGCACTCTTTCTTCGGAATCTCCCACCAGTGGACGGAAAAACACGAGTGCGTATGTTTTCGGGAGAGGGGGGTTATGTCGCGCGAGCAGCGTAAGAACAAAGAAAACACGTGAATCCCAAAAAAAAACAAGTGAATTTAATTTAACTTAAAACTACATACAACAAAACCAAAACCCGAGAATAACAATGATTGTAATAGAAATTGTCCTTAAAAAAAAACTATATGTACGTGAATGAGATGAGGATGAAATGATTCTTATCTAACTTAATTTACAAAATGTCCTTGTAACTACATACAGTTACTGTAATTATTCCAAACTAGTATACCATGTATTGCTGTCTTTCGGAAACGAGAAAAGCTGACAAAATAGCGCCTCTACGGGGTTAACACGGTAGTTAGGGGCAAAATGGTACTCATCTGGTCGTGTTGTTTCGGATGGTACACGGCGTCGCGGTGTTGGAACGCAAATACCCCGGAGACGGCTGGATGGCTTTCCAAAGAACTCGTCCTTGGATGGTCCGAAATATGGTGACGTGGATAGGGCCTGAAGGTACACAGACGCACGGGCGGAATCCTCAATTTTGAGCAACGTCGCGGAACACGTGTTGCCAAATCGCGGCAACACCGACAATATTTCGCGGACGCACACCGTGTATTCTCTTTGCGTGAGTAAAACTCTCCCCGTTAGGGTAAATTCTGGTTTCCAGCGATAAAAGTGAATTCTGGAAACGCAGATACGAAACTTGCGGAGAGAAAACACTGTCTACACCTCGAGACTCGCTACCACACACCCGTTTTTTTTTTCGTAAAAACAGTCAAAAACAAAACCTACCTTCGTTCAAGGTTGTGAGTACCATTAAGTCATTTTTACTTAAAACTTGTCGAAATTGGTTTCCGAATTTATATGAAAAATAACGTTACAATATATACATATATACAGGTGTCCTATTTAAACGGGCCACTACAGGGATCTCCGAAACTATAAGACAGGGCTGCCCAACCAGTCGATCGCGATCTACAGGTCGATCGCGGAGTGATTTTAAGTAGATCTTTAGTTTTCTCTTGCTTCCATGTTCTTAAAAATACATTTTATAAATATAAAGTAAAAATTTAAATAAGCTTCTGGTTAGCCTATATTCGCTTGGTAAACCTCAAGTTGTATAATTTTGTTCGTATTGAAATGTTTAATAAACGTTGTATGTAAACGTCATATAATAGATTTTTACTTCTCCATAAATTCGGGGCTACCTTAACACATTGATTGTCATGAAGGTGACTGACAAAGACATTCAAATCAAAACGAATAACGATAAAGTGCGCTCACGTTTGGTGCTCAGCTACGCGTTCTGGTCGATCGTGGTAACAATATATATATATATATATATATATATATATATATATATATATATATATATATATATATATATATATATATATATATGAAAAGTAGATCCCATATGCAAAAAGGTTGGGCAGCCCTGCTATAAGAGATACAAGGTCGGTTAAATTAGACAAAAGTTGCACATTTATGGGTCGATGTTAATGGCGATTTCATATTTTGAAAATATTGCATGGCTCACTAGATAATGACAAAATTGTGATTTTTTCGAATTTTAATTTTCATTATAACTCGGAAGGTATTGAAAATATTGAAAAATGTTTCAAATAAATATTTCAGCACAGAGAATAGGCTTTTTGAGGAATTTGATGAAATTGTTTTTTACTTTTTTATTTTGGAGATACAGCATGCAAGTTCAATTTTTAAAATAGGAACCATATTTAATTTTAGTTTAGTTAAAAAGAGTTATTTTTCCTATTTACAATGATGTATTTGTTTATATAAATATCTTTTTTAGTTTCGAAGAAAAACTAAAAAGTATGATAAAAAGATTGATTTTCGTAGTATGCCATGAAAATTTGATATAAAACAATTGCATCTAAACATGTTTAGTACATGCAAAACAAATGAAATTCAATAACATTTGATAAACGAAACAAAATGTGTTGTGTAAACTGAAAACTATTACACAGGTTTTCGTATGAAGCCATACCTACATACAGAAAATTAAATGAAAGAAGTCCCATGAAGGTTATCTGTATCATGTACGAATTAACGTATAGTTATATATCTATCTCTCTCATTTCAATTGTCAAACAGCACGCGCGACAAGTATGGATATAACGCGTTTGTCTTTAGAATGTCCGAACAATACTACGACAAGCAAAACAAAATGAGTCTCGTTGTACTCGATACTATTGCAGTAACGTACGTCGATATCTTATTTCCTACACTATCCGCTGACGTATAAGCGCGCAGTGATATTTTGCTGCATTTTCTGTCAGTTTGTCTTATTTACCACTAATTAACACCAATATTATGCACTAACACAAACACAGTTATAATAAATCACTTTTATTGCATCACTATTATTATATTATTATCTAAATCGTTGTTGTAATTCAAAATGTGAGACACAAATGATTAACGTATTGAACTGTCAAAACATCGTATTTCTGTTGTTACCGATGCTAAGCCGACTATTCACTGAAAACTTTATATCTGGTATATACTAATGCATGCATTGTTCTTCTTTTGTTTATATCTCCCCGTCATCTGCTAACCCCTCACCATCGAAAATTACACTATCTTGTATGGCCCAATAAAAATTTAAAAAACGACGCTACTGAATATGAGAAAATGGGCGTGGTTAAAATCTAAATTCGTACTGTCCTTCAATGACCTTCATGGGACTTCTTTCATTTAAACTTCTGTAAATTATTTTTTGTCTATGATCTTTTGTTTACCAAATATTATTGAATTTCAATTGTTTTGCATGTACATAACAAATTTGCATGGCACACTACGGAGATCATTCTATTTGCCATACTTTTAAATTTTTCTTAAAAACTAAAAAAGATATTTATATAAACGAATACACTATTGTAAACAGAAAAATAGCGCTTTCTAGCTAGACAAAAATTTACTATGGTTTCCATTTAAAAAATTCAACTTGCATGGTGTATCTCCAGAAATATCTATTTAAAAAATTTTTCATCGAATTCATCAAAAAGCTTCTTATGCAAAAATATTTATTTGAAACTTTTTTCAATATTTTTTATACTTTGTGAGTTATAACGGAAAATTAAATTTCGATAAAATCACACTTTTGTCATTATCTAGTGAGCAATGCCATATTTTGAAAAAACTAAATCGCCATCAACGGCGGCCCATAAATGTGCAACTTTTGTCTAATTTAACCGACTTTGTATCTCTTATAGTTTCCGAAATCCATATATATATATATATATATATATATATATATATATATATATATATATATATATATATATATATATAATTGTTTTTAATTTTGTTTAAATTCCATGGCTATTCCTATATATTATGTGTTTTCATGAAATTTTAATCTTGATTTTCTCAGTTAGGAAATGTCAAAAATTAAATCTGATTGCTCACTTAGATGCAGAATTTAATTCTTTACAACTTTTATTTAAAGTATTTTTCTCTAAAGTAATTTGGTAACTAATGCAGGAGGAAAAACTGATTTTACATGTTAAACGCCTATGGCCAGTTTTTTAATTAACACCCGGTATATATATATATATATATATATATATATATATATATATATATATATATATATATGTATTGAATTGTAGCAGCTGTACAGTATATCATGCTGCCGTGGTCTTATTCAGGATCTAATCATTCTTTCACGTATTTTTATTGGTATGTCTACATATGCATCTTATTTATGGTGGGCTGAAGTTTCATTATTAGATCATTTTCTTGAATGAGAAGTTTAGAGAAGTGCATTGCCTTGGCTTTAGCGCTAGAGAATTGGAAACTTATAGCTAGAGACCAGTTACTCACTCAAACATCGATCGGTTGATATTGGCTATTATGTTAATAGTTATGTAAAAGAACGTAAAACTGATTATTTTGCCTTATGGAATAAAATTTTCTTGCAATATTTTGTTGAACACTTTTTTATGTTTAGCAGTAAATTGCTTTAGAATTTGAAATTTGACGATATTTGTTAGCATCAACATAGCAACATAGCATGTATAGTGGTGCCATAGATATGTAAATGTTTACAAGAAAATATTAAACCTGTGGTTTTGTTGTTGTTGACGTTCAGTGATAAGTTATGCAGGTATTTATGATTTCCATAAAATAGTCTTCAAACATACTGCTTTTATCGCTTCTACAGATATTAAAGGTTAATCAAGAGGAAATTAAAGCTAATCAAGAGCAATTTAAAATCAGTCAAGAGGAAATTAATGAGGAACTGAAGTCTTCCCACGATGTGATGAAGAGTGGCCAAGATAAAATGCAAGTCGGTCTAGAAGAAATAAAGAAAGAAATTAAATGTGAAATGATTCTACATAGTAGAAACTGAAATACGAATTCAGCAATTGAAGTTGCAACTGTTACAACTACAACAGGATATGCAACAGAAGATAGTTACACTACAATATCAATTTGTTAGGCTAAGAACTGGGAGAAGAAAAGGTGATTACACTTGCTTCACGGTAATAAGCTCTCAATATTCTCCAATCCATACTAAGTACAGAAGGATTACAAATATTTGATTTCATGTATGGATATGAGTTATGGAAACGCTTAGCTCTAAGTTTATCATGCCAAGTTAAGAAATGTGCCCAAAAATCAAGCGAGAGTCTCCAGGAATTTGAAGGTGGTTCGTTTAACGTATCATACAGCATCTGACAGCTTTTCAAAGCAACTAGCTGTGCAGACCTTTGTGGACGGTCTCAAACACAGCAAAATGCAACAATACCTGCAGTTGGCTCGCTTAAAACCTTGAGAATCTGGTCCGACGAATGTTACGCGACAATAGACCGAAAAAACGTAAACTTGGATATTGGAACTGCGAAAATTGAAACTTTTAACAGGTAGTTACAATAAACTGAGGAAAGAAACACATCTAGAGCGGATCACAATAGAGCGGCGAATACTAACTTCAAGAAGCAAGATTCTGGTGGTCAACGTTAACACAAAATCGTCAAGCGATGTTAACGAAATATACGTAACTGGAAACATTAATAACCAAATAATTCCCTTGCTTGTAGATATAGGTGCAACGAAGACTGATGTAATACAAAAAATTGGAAAGATGTCACTAACAGCTGTTCTTTTCGAATAGCAACATGTAATATAATTCCGATGTGGAAGAACGATAATATCAATAAACTAGCAAAATATTGGATATATCCGCTAAATTTACCTTGAGAATGGTTTTTTTTATGAAGTACGGTACTACATTGGAAATGAAGAACAGTGTCGTGAAAGTGGGTATTGAATAGATTCCTCTATATGCTTTAGAGTTAGAGTAAAATGATATTCAGATATTAGGGGTGGAAGATATTACGTTGTCAGGCTAAAACGAAGAACTTATGGCAAGGCTGGATGGATATATTGAAGAAGGATATACGCCGATGACAGAAGCTGTCAATGAACGATAAATTGACCGTTAGGATTAAGGATGTTGTGCCAGTCAGGGACATGAACGTTCATTCAGTCCTTTCGATAATGAAGAAAAATACTGTATTGGGACAATGTTCAACCACAACATCTATCATCACGTGTGACCGACGTCGGGTAAAAACCAGTAAAAGAGTGCACGTGTGATCTGCTAAATATGGTTTTAGAACAATGTCAAGACTTCAGGGAAGCCGAAATAATTACGATGAAAATTAACACTAGGGAAGCTGAGCAAATTATATTAGATATGGTTAAACGGCGGATTATTGTACCGTCAAGTAGTCTCTGGTCACCACCTGTGGTCTTGGTGAGGAAAAGAGACAGATAACAAAAATTTTGTATGGATTACCGACAATTTAATTTAGAAACTACGAAAAACAACCATCTCTTGCGACGAACTAATAACACTTTGGATACACTTCCTGGTTCGAGTTGATTTCCAATGCCAGATCTGAAGAGCAGGTTTTAGCAGGTTGGAATGGAGCCAAAAGACCAAGATAAAACTGCGTTCACTATCGGAGCTAGGTTATGGCAGTTTACTCCAATGCCTTTTGGTAGTGCAGTGCTCCTCTTACATCGAGTGTCATGGAAACAATATTATGGGGCATGTCATGGCAGACGTGTTTTATGTACCTGGATGTCGTTATCGTGGAAGGGAAAACATTCGATGAACACCGGAAGAACGTGATAGAAGTATTCTAAAGCATATGAGGAGCTAACCTCAAATTGAGCCCGAAGAAGTGTAACATATTCCAAAGAGAAATGAAGTACCTCGCACACATTCTCTCGGGCATTGTTTTAGCGGCCGATTCCAAGTTCGAGAATGGTCAATACCAATAAATTAGAATGAGCTCCGCAGTTTTATTGGTTTGTGCACATATTATTATCGTCGGTTCGTTTTGGGATTTGTCAGTGGCAAAAATGCTTTTGAATAGTTACAAAGCCGATCAGGGGCATAAAATCTGTGGAGCACTTATACAAGTATCTCTACGGAAATTCCTTGTCAGAACAGACGCCGCATTAAAATCTTTACTGAATTATCGGAATCCAGAAGGTCAGGTTACTAGGTGGATCGAGCGAATATTTTAATATCATCGAACTGGATCCAGCCACTGCAATGCCTTCAAACCTTATCACACTTAAGGAGGTGTGGTGCACATAGAGATATCTAGACTGACATGGATGTGTAATTGATAACGAGGAAAATTAAGAACAGACGAGTTTCTTGTTGAAAAAGAGTTGTTGATATATAGTGAATCGTTGTGCATGTATATGAGATTTCCCGAAAAAATTATACATAGTGCAAACCCTTGTCTTTGCATCGTTACGAGAACATATTTGACAAATTCTAGTAGTTCTTGGGTGGCTTGGTTAATGTTGCCTGCGGTTTGTACAGGTATGTTTAAATTTGGTTTGCTGTTAAGTTCGTTTTGTAACTTCTAGTAAACTGGGCCAGTGATGCGTAGCAAATTTGTATGCACTTTTTCTGGTGTGCTAAGAATGGATATTACAACTAAACTGTAATATGAGTCCATTTCGTGCAGAACATTCTGTGAACAGAATGAAAGAATAGAAAGAAATTTAAATTACATGCGTTCTGCTGACAATTTGGAACGTGGTAGTTTCGATATGTGTGATACCAATTTTCTGTCTTAAATTGTCATGAAAGTGTAACATTTTGTTTTTAGTATATAGAAATAATATTATATTATCAGTTACAAAGTTCATCGTCAATATTATTAATAAGAAGTAATATGTCCGTTTTATGAACTCGTAAATTGTAGTTAAGATCACTGTGATCACAAGTGATCTTATCTAAAATTGACGAGTTCATAAAACGGACATATTACTTCTTATTAATATAGAAATAAATTCAAGCAGCTATTATAGAATCATATTCATTTGCTTATTAAATTTTAAACAGTTTCTTAATTTCCACTTCTCTAACAGTACGTCAAATCATACGTTCTGTTTCTAAGTATTCTTGGCGTTTTATATAAAATCTTGAGTATTACATAATAATTATTTTTAGGCCTTGTGCTATGGTGGTGCCAGACTTTGAACTAATCTGTGAAATTATGTTGGTTGCGGAAGGATTTCAAGAAGCAAAAATTTTAGCAAGGAAATTCATAACATTGTACACGTTATGTAAGGAATTACTTTCTAAACAAGACCACTATGATTGGGGCTTGCGAGCAATTAAGTCTGTGCTAGTTGTCGCAGGTTCACTAAAGGTATGTAAGTAAATTAATAATTACTCATAGGTACTAACAATGCTAAAAATTCATATTTATCGAAATATTCTAGATGCAATTCTCAAGCGCCTAGTTTTTGATAATTATGCTAAGCGTAAAACGATGCACTCCTACTGCAAGAGAACATTTTAGTAATGCTGTATAAATATACATAAAATTGTATGAAATTATGTTTTTTATTTTATTAATATTTAAAAGCATTTCGATATCTATGATTATTGGTGTATTGTTTTATATTACGAGTGTTACAGTAATTGTCATTGTGTAAGTATCGAGTTTTTTTCGACAAACTACGTAAAAAGGGCAAATTCAAAATACGTAACTCTTATCAAAAATAGAGGATTTAACTATTATACTTACTATTAGATCTGCAAAGTCGCGACTTGCTAGACTCACCATATGTGAATGCTTCTTTATGTTTTTTCACTGCTTTATTTAAGCCTTAGATAGCAGTCTTCTTTGAACTCGCTTAACTGTTATACAGTTATATATTGGAAGTTCACTGTTCATTTATGTATGTATTTATACTTTCTTACTCAATGTATCACCAAGTATTGGGATCACGAAAAAGAAAACTACTGCGAAATCTTTATGAAAATATGTGTGAAATTGATGGAAATTAGAGTAAAGAAAAATATTTGCCCACTTACAATTTCGAAACCGGTCTTCAATTTCATTACAATACTTACAACCTAACTAAAGCACCCTCTCCCACGTTCATATCTATATTTTCCAGGTTACATTGATTTTATTTCAATAATAATAAGAAAAAAAAGTTTGTCAAATATTTCATTACGGCTCTAATTCATATTTAAACATCATGATATCGTACCCCAGGGGGTTTCCAGTCTTTTTGAAGAGAGGTGCCACCTAGGGTTAATCAATGTGCAGGACCGGAAAAATACTGCTTTTTGTAATATTTTTACCCCCTGGTTAAAAAGAAAACATTGAGAAAATAGTATTTAGTAATAATTTTTCTCGGCATTCTATACTGTTTTATATTGTGAATAAATTGCGAAACAAAATATAATGCGTTTCGCTAATAATTATTATCAGTAACAAAATTTACAGCGCGGTGATCCCGACCGACCAGAAGAAGAAGTTTTAATGCGGGCACTCAGAGACTTCAATATACCAAAAGTAGTTTCTGATGATACTCCCGTTTTTATGGGGCTTATTGGAGATCTTTTTCCTGCACTTGATGTACCAAGGAAACGAGATGTAGATTTTGAAAAGACCGTCAAACAGGCTGCTCTCGATTTGCAACTACAGCCAGAAGATAATTTTATATTAAAGGTTCGTATTCAGCAATATGAGTCAACTGCTAATATGCTAGGTGTGTTAGTAATATAATGAGAGTGACGTAATTTAAAATAAAACTACAATGATGTACGGCTTCTAGAGACTTTTTTTCTAAGAATTGTTATCAAATACCATGCTTCGAAGTAATGTTTATATTACACTTACATATCATCATGGGCATAATTATCTCACCCGAGATGCATACAACACTTTATATTACACTTGTCTAAAATTTTTTATCAAAAATAAATTGCTCGTGACAATTAAAAATAATTACGTCATATGCGTTACCAAGGACTTTTATTTTTATTTATTTATTTATCTATTGAATTGATTTATTCTTGAAAATTGCGTCGACTGCATTGCGTGTTTTAGATGATACACGAATTCGAAGGCAATTTATGAAAAAATCTTGAAAATATTTGCATGTGTTTTTGTTATTTATAATTGCCTGAAGATGTTACAATGATGACGAAACATGTAGCTCTGCTATAAATAAAAAGTGTGAAATAAAACGAAGTAATAATTACATATATATTTATTGGAAAATAAAGTTAATGATTAGCGGGAGTAAAAGTGAGCTTGTTTACATAGTTCGGTGAAAAAAGCTGGTAATATGCAAGTGAAATATAAATAACTATTTCGCGCGATATATTAAGGCCGTATGAACACGTCCATATTTGTTTTAGCAGTTTTCAGTTAGTTATTTGTGTTTACATGTATTATTTGGAGTTATTCTTTTTAGAATATCTCGCATATTTTTTTCTTTTCATATCATTATTCGTTATTAATTTTGCGTCTCAAAGAACACTACAGTACTGCGTTCGAAAATGATAGGTTTACAAGTCTAACTCAAAAGTCAACCTTAAGTAGCGAACATGCCCCAACTCTGTAGAATCACAAATAAGTTTTCTCGTTGAGTGTCAATGGCCTTATCAAGTTCATTCACCTCGATTAAACTCATCACATATCATATAATACAAAATAAAGAAGAATCGTTGAATGAAATGGTAGAAAACCATATTTTTTTGTATTATTTATACTAGTACTTCTTTATTATTATATTTGGTTTGTGTTTTTTATAACTTCTGGAATTCCGTGTATTTTGCTCTTTAAATTATTTTTTATTGACTATAGAGAAAAATGGAACATTTTGACATATTAGTGAAGTATTAGCTAATTATGGAGAATAAAACTATGATAATAATATAAACCAACACATTTCTTATTTGAAATGAAAATGTCAAAGTTTATTACACAATTTCTCTTGATTAAATGACATCTGGGAGGCAGTCTATAGTAAACTTTTGCTCGAAATATGATAGGGAACAGGATATTAACAAATAAATTAAATTAACATTGGATTTATAATTAACGTACATAACAAAGGGTTCGTATAACTTTTTTGACGGGAAATGTATGTACACTATACATATATTTTTTTTTTCTTTGGCTGAATTGCCACGTGTCATATTTGCAAGAAATATAATTTTATTTCATTTGAATTTGCTTGCATCCTGCATCATAGAAAACTTGGACAGTCTGTAATATGTTATTATTAACTTTTCTATATATAATTTGCAGATATGCGTTCATATGATGTGTAGAACCTACCATTTTCGTTTGCACACTCACTGTTAATCGCATTAATAAACAATAGTTACTTAAAATTGAAGCTATACAATTCCAGAAATGATACATTCATTATTATTATTATTCGTAGACCGTCTAGAGATTGGACATTACAACATTTACGCCCCACGCTTTTATTTATTTTTTATTTTAGTGCAGTTTAATAAAAGCTTGTTTTTAAAAATTATTATTTTTTAATTTATTAAAAATAGTTAAAATATAAAAATAAAACATAAATAAAGAGGGAATCGAACCCACACCTACCGCGTGTAAATTAGGAAGTATAACCACGCGACAACGCTGTACCAACTGTCAGTGCATATTTGTAAGGGGTATATAAATGCTAAATCTTTAATGCGTTAACGTTAAAGTCCTTTTTCTCGAAAAGGGCAAAATAATGCGCGCTGTTAATTTGCCACTAAACACCATCAGTGTACAGATACTTCGAAAAATATTTTTAGCCAAATCCGTGTTCCGGCAGTGGCGACCTCCCCTTGTTAGACAACCAGACAATTCAGTATAGACTTCTTGAAGTTATGCTATTTGGATGCGTCAAAAGAGGGAATATTTGTTGATACGCTAGGATTATATATATATGGGTGGTGACCGCGACACCGGAATATAGGACTTTAACATGTAAAATCATATTAATGGAAGATAACGAAGAACAAAGACTTGACAAGACAACTTCGTTGTCTGTCTTGTTTTTGCGTTTTCATTCTGACGACCATGGTCAGCTTTTATTATTAATTTTACATTTTCACACTTTTTTCTATTGTTCAATTGTATTGAACATGTTTTGTTCACAATTTTTTTATTATACTTCCATGTAAATTCCACGTGGTAATTTTGTTCTTCGTTATCTTCCATTAAGCCTTGAAAATGACCTCATACCACAATGTCGAAACGTCGGCACAAGTTTTTGTATGAACTTTTGAATAAACTTCCTTACTTCTGAAGTTTCAAGTCATCATTCCAACCCTTTGGGAATCAACCTTTAATATCAATTTTTGACTTAAATAAATTACTATGAAACTAATTTTCAACATTTAAAATTTAATTTCTGCGGTATAAAGCATGGAAAATTAATTGTGTTTATTGAATTTTATGCTCTACAACATTTATTTGAAGCTTTTTTCTCTGAAATAATTAGGGAAGCAGGAAATTATAAAAATATGATTTTACATGTTAAAGTCTTATGTTCCGGTGTCGCGGTCACCACCTGTATATATACAGGGTGGTGCCCCTATATATATATATATATATATACAGGATGTAGAGAAAGTAATGCAACAAGGCTATATTTTTGTTATTATTGAATTTAGACAAAAATGTTTCAGACAAAAGTTACATGGTAAAAAGTACTTTATATTTCTGTGACCTTGAAATTCTCTTAAGCCATAACGCGCATGCGTTACGCAAGTGATGTGAAAACTAAACAATTAAAAAAATTATGAAAATTGCGTTGGTTGTCACTTATCACTTGTTAATCGAACAAAGGTAAACTGATTATTCCTTAAGTTTTACTTAAATACGTTAAATTAATACCTAGTTTTCTTAAAAATTTGAATATGTAACCCATCAAAATTTTTAAACTATCGGAAGTAAAAAGTCTTCCTGATTCCAAAAATTTAGTCAAAATTGTATGTTGCCATTTAAAAAATTTAAGTTGCACAGCGTAACGCATGCGCCTAATGGCTTAAGTTACCATGTAACTTTTGTCTGAAACATTTTTGTCTAAATTTAATAATAACGAAAATATAGCCTTGTTGCATTACTTTCTCTACACCCTGTATATATATATATATATATATATATATATATATATATATATATATACAGGCTGTCCTATTTAAACGGGCCACTACAGGGATCTCGGAAACTTTAAGAGATACAAGGTCGGTTAAATTAGACAAAAGTTGCGCAGTTACGAGCCGATGATAATGGAGATTTAGTTTTTTCAAAGTATTGCATGGCTTACTAGATAATGACAAAAGTGTGATTTTCTCGAAATTTAATTTTCCGTTATAACTCACAAAGTATAAAAAATATTGAAAAATGTTTCAAATAAATATTTTAGCATACATAAGAAAGTTCTCGACGAATTTGATGAAAATTTTTTTTAATAGATATTTCTGGAGTTTCAGCATGCAAGTTTAATTTTTTAAATAGAGACAATAGTTAATTTTTCTGTAGCTAGAAATCGCTATTTTTTCTGTTTACAGTAATGTATTCGTTTATATAAATATCTTTTTTAGTTTTGAAGAAAAATTAAAAAATACCGCAAATAGAATGATCTTCGTAGTGTGCCATGAAAATTTGATATAAAACAATTGCATCTAAATGTGTTATGTACATGCAAAACAATTGAAATTCCATAATATTTTGTAAACGAAAGATTATAGACAAAAAATAATTTATGTAGGTATGGCTTCATACGAAAATCTGTGTAATAGTTTTCAGTTTACACAACGAATTTTGTTTCGTTTACCAAATGTTATTGAATTTCATTTGTTTTGCATGTACTAAACATGTTTGGATGCAATTGTTTTATATCAAATTTTCATGGCATACTTTGAAAATCATTCTTTTTATAATACTTTTTAGTTTTTCTTCGAAACTAAAAAAGATATTTATATAAACAAATACATCATTGTAAAAGGAAAAATAGCTCTTTCTAACTAAACTAAAATTAAATATGGTTCCTATTTAAAAAATTGAACTTGCATGCTGTATCTCCAAAATAAAAAGGTAAAAAACAATTTCATCAAATTTTTCAAAAAGCCTGTTATCTATGCCAAAATATTTATTTGAAACATTTTTCAATATTTTCAGTACCTTCCGAGTTATAATGGAAAATTAAAATTCGAAAAAATCACATTTTTGTCATTATCTAGTGAGCCATAAAAAAATTTCACAATATGAAATCGCCATTAACATTGGCCCATAAATGCGCAACTTTTGTCTAATTTAACCGACCTTGTAACTCTTATGGTTTCCGAGATCCCTGTGGTGGCCCGTTTAAATAGGACACGCTGTATATATGTATATATATATATATATATATATATATATATATATATATATATATATATATATATCCCTAAAATGCGTGGACATCGCTTAACCACAGATTCCTGGGTCGAAAATAAGACGATTTAACTAAACTGATATTTATTAGTGCAATTATTTAGATTTCCTTTGAATTTTTGCAAAATGGGCACCTCGTTCACCAGATTGAAATATTTGCGATTCCTTTTTATAAGGAAATCTAAATAATTGCACTAATAAATATCATATCGTCATTTATTTCTTAAAATACCAGACTGCTAGATGACATTTTTTTATGAAATGCAGTGCGCGGTCCCTCAGATTTTATTTTTTTGTGCGTAAACCTTAACAGATATCAGTACAGACAACAACAACAACAAAAATACTATTGAATGTCTCTTTCTGAAACTATTTTTTTGAAAGTTATTGGCCTTAACATTAAAAAGTTTTTGACTGATTTATGCCGGGTTACCCGTGTTTCGTACACTAATGGTCCACTGATAATAACTAATATCACCTTAAAAGATGACCTACATCCGTAAGAAGTACAGTACCGAATATTATCCAAATCGAAGCAAGCGTTCTGTAGTTATGGATAAAATAACTTTTTTTTTAAAGAACTTTGAAGCAGAATACCAGCTAAACGAAACGTAATTGCGTATAGGTAAGTTTAGTTAAATCGTCTTATTTTCGACCCAGGAATCTGTGGTTAAGCGATGTCCACGCATTTTAGGGACACCCTGTATATATATATAGGGATTTGCGATCGTTGCAGTTAATATTTTTTTGTAAAATTATTTATACACATCTAGGTGGTTCAGCTAGAAGAATTGCTGGAAGTCAGGCATTCCGTATTTGTAGTGGGAAACGCAGGAACTGGAAAAACACAAGTGTGGAAAACTTTATTCAAAACATATCAGAACATGAAGCGAAAACCAGTATACAATGATATTAATCCAAAAGCGGTAACTAATGACGAACTATTCGGTATCATTAATCCAGCCACACGTGAGTGGAAAGATGGCTTGTTGTCCGTACTAATGCGCGAACAAGCGAACTTACAAGGCGATCATCCGAAATGGATTGTACTGGATGGTGACATTGATCCTATGTGGATAGAGTCACTAAACACAGTTATGGATGATAACAAGGTTGATATTGATATTTTCATGAATATTGTTTGATTATAAGTATACGAGTTTAATTTAAAATTAGGACATTGCACATCAATTTGAAATTGACATATTCAGAATTCTAAGTATATTAAATAAAATTTTTTTATCTTGGAGTTAGGCTTAGGGTGAAATCAATTGCTGGTATTGAGATCTTAGTAGTTTTAATAAAAAACGACGTTTCGCCACTAAATTTAGGGCATCATCAGGTAAAACTGGAAATTACAAAGTATCCTTAAATATATAACAATATGTTTAACAATATAAAAGTACTTACTGTATAATATTTTTAAAAATTAACAATTCTTATTTTTAACATGTTTCACAGAGGTTATATTTGATTACAAACATATGTTAATGTATTAAATTTTATATTATAGTTACATTGTCACTGTTCAAAATTGAAAATGAAGTTAAGTTAACATTTTAAAAAAGTTAAAAGTTTTTCCACGTTGGGAAGCACATGTTGTAATGAAAGGTTGTAACTAGTTGCAAGATTATGAAAAATTCAACGGAAGTACTACCACCTAATGAAGAAAGGTTGAACTACGGAAATTAACCGAAAGGTAACTGTAACGACAACTAAGGTTTGGAAAGTGCACGAAAGATGGAGGCAAAGGCAGCAAGGTTGTTATGAAATTCTGTTTTATGATTCATAGTATTGTTTATCTCTAACTGTATGTAGCAACTCTCTAACATTAAGCGTTTGTATTTATTAGCTTCGAAATGTAAAATGTTATAATTATTATAATTAATGCTATGTTTTTCGTTGATGCTATGTTCTACTAAAGCACTGTGGCTAGTGTTAAAGATTCTAGAGTTGTATTTGTGTTGTTTCAATCTTTTGTCTACATATTGTGTAGTTTCACCTATATATTTTAAATTGCAATCTATACACTGTATTGTATAAATCAAATTACTTAGTTGTTCTTTTTTAGTTTTAGTTTTTAAAGTAGTAAAGAGCGACTTAGTGCTGCATAAGACTGTGTTGACTATTGTAATATTGTACTGTTTTACTAAATTAATGATCAAATTGTTTATGTAATATTATACAGTAAGTACTTTTATATTGTTAAACATATTGTTATATATTTAAGGATACTTTGTAATTTCCAGTTTTACCTGATGATGCCCTAAATTTAGTGGCGAAACGTCGTTTTTTATTAAAACTACTAAGATCTCAATACCAGCAATTGATTTCACCCTAAGCCTAACTCCAAGATAAAAAAATTTTATTCATCAACTTCGGCTTAAGAACAACGCACAATGTAAGTATATTAAAATTCACTTTTAGGTATTGACGTTAGCCAGCAATGAACGAATTGCGCTCACAGCGGGCATGCGTCTTCTTTTTGAAATATCCAATTTGCGTACAGCAACACCGGCAACGGTGTCTCGGGCAGGTATTCTGTACATAAATCCGCAAGATCTGGGATGGAATCCGTAAGCAATATATTAAATGTTATTAACTTTCAGGAATTTTATTTTATTTTTAATGTGCAGTTATGTGACAAGTTGGATAGAAACTAGAACTTTAACATCGGAAAAATCAAATCTGATTATACTGTTTGACAAATACATACCTATATGCTTAGAGAATGTACGAACTCGTTTCAAAAAAATTACTCCTATTGCTGAAACATCTCATGTGCAAATGTTGTGCCATTTGTTAGACTGTTTGCTGACACCAACAAATACACCTGCAGAATGCCCAAAGGAATGGCATGAATTATATTTTGTGTTTAGTTGTGTTTGGGCATTTGGATCTGCAATGTTTCAAGAACAGGTAATTGGATATCATAATTTCGTAGATATTTTGTAATAGATGAAATAATGCAACAAAAATCAGCACCCTAATAAGTGTTTATTATTGAGTTTGGATGAGATAGGAAAATAAATCTTTATTTGTCCTGCGTTCATTGTCTCAAATATTAGACAAAGTAACTACTAGGTTCTATTGAAAGCTAATTCAATTATCAAATTGACTTGATGGTGCATCTATTTCATTTAAATTTGTTATGCATGTAAATAATTTTAATTACGAAGTTTAAATACAGAAATAAATCATTGGCCCACAGTTGTAGCGGTGTAGTTGCACTGAAATAATTATTGTAAATGTGAATATCAAAACAAAAAAGTATATATTTTACAAAGTATTTTTTAAAGGTTGTTCGACAACTAGGTCTCTAATACCTCGGTACAGTCGGTTTACATATTTGTATAGTAGATGGTTTTAAATAAGAACACTTGTATAGTACAACGTTGATGTCTGTTAAGTATTTGATTAAATTACCTTGTGCGTTAGTGTTGTTAGATAGAGAAATTTTTATGTTTTTTGAAATGTTATGTGTTTGTCTTTGTTGGTTGTATTTTTAGCACTGTGTGATGATATGGTTCACTGTTACGAGTACACTACACTTATCACATATGGGTGGGTGGTCTCTCTGTAGTAAGTATCCGTGTGTGGGGAACGTATGCCCGATTCGGAGTCTGCATAACTGCGTAACTTGAAGCTTTCTGTCTTCTGGGACGGTCCATGATTGAGTGTTGTTTCTGATGTCCCGTAATTTATTGTTGGTCGTGTCGTTCCATCCATTTTCCGATTCTTCTTTAATCTCTGATTTGATAATCGATTTTAAGTCTTCATTTAGTACTGGCGTGTTTGACGTTGTCTCCAGTGTTGTGGCGCATTTTGCAGCTTCATCGGATTCTTCGTTATCCTAAATGCCTTTATGTGATGGGATCTAGAAGACGAATATTTCTTTGTTGTGGTCTGTGGTGGCTTTGCGTATGTTGTTATGTATTTATTGAATGATGCTGTACAAAGTTTGAATACAGTGCTCTATCGTTAATCCACACTTAAGCGTGTCGTACATAGGCATATTTGTTTCTTAAGATTTGACATTGGAGTTTATGCCAATTAAAGGTTGTCGTGTAAAACAGAAAATGTCACTACAAACAAGATTCATCTAACAAAACATGCTAGAATTAGGACATGCTTTAATTATAATATGTTTTCTACCGAGTGACTCCAAGTTGTTCTGGACAACTCCGAAGCGTATTTTGTATAGTTTTGAATATTGTTTCATATTGTTCCGGCGTGTGCTTGTGTGATTCTGCATTGTCCTTTCTCAATTCTTTTCTAGCATATTTATTATTACACGACCTTCTTGCCTGCGTAGTAACCATTTTTGTGTCCATATTCTTCGTCTCTTATTTCGCTTTTTTCCTCCTCACTAATATCTGGACTAGTACTGTTCGTACTATGCAATCTTATTTTTATAATTCTTCTTTTAAGTCAAATTCTATGTCAAATATTAAGACACAAATATGCCCGTGTAAGCTTAAAGCGGTGTAATTGCACAAGTGGTAGTTATAGCATAAATTCAATGGAGCCAGTTAATTATCATTATCACCAATATCGACACTGCTTAAACGAAAAACGTTTCATTTTATTCGTAATCTAGTTTTCATACAAACGATATGTACTTTTTACTTTCTTATACGCAGTATAGTAAAGGAATTGTGAAAATTTTTCGAGATTTTGATGGAAATATATGTTTTGAGGTTCTCAGAATGAGTGCGTCTCACCTGTTCCCATTCTCATTTGATCCCCGTCTCACCTGTTCCCAATATCAATTGTTCCCATTCTCATTTGTTCCCATGCACCTCCCACCACATTTCTATGTTACGGTTGTCTCACTTGTTCCCATGCAAGGTCACAGTGACGTAGAGCGTTTTGCAGTGTGCACCAAACAATGGGATGGAGGAATTGTAGTTTATATGAAGTAAACCCTTTTATATAGCTCGCTTCTCTCGGCTCTAAAAATACAAACTCCTGCTCGCCGTGACGCGCCCGCTCTACGGCTCGCATATATAGTGACCCGCCTGCCTTCGGCGGCTCGCACCATTCGGTTTCAAGAGTTTGTTTGACAAGAACTGTGCTTTTTTTCAACTTGGGAACAACTGAGACAACCGTAGCATAGAAATGTGGTGGGTGGTGCATGAGAACAAATGAGACTAGGAACAAATGAGAATGGGAACAGGTGAGACGGGGATCAAAAAATAATGGGAAGAAATGAGACGCTTCGCTCAGGATAGGTACGTTTTGACTTTTTTCACATTACTGTCTGTGTGTGTGTGTGGATAGATGTGTCGGTATATTCAACATCTCCAAAACGAGCAAAGGTAGGATAATTGGATATACAAGTGTATAAGAAAGTCGTGTAATGACCACACCAGATTTTTTATTTAGATATTTATGTTGAGAGATAAAATGCCTTAAGAGTGTTAACTCAAGTTGTAATTACTTATTTCAACAAAAATTGCATAACAAGGCACCGAATAAATGTTCCTTTGTCTTTATAAATTTTATTATTTTAGCTCTAGAAACATTTCATAGTTTTTGTTGTCGTAACGTTTTGGTAATGATATTGAAATCGTATTCTAAATTCTAGTCCCAAAAAATCAGATGTGGTCACCACACGCCTTTCTGACACACATGTGTATTCAAACCCAATTTTGTTGCTATGAAATTTTCATTAGATATATTTGATATTTGAAATGAGTATTATTTCATGTCATATTTTCTATTATACAAGGTATATTATGATACTTTCAATTTTCGTATACTCTAAATTTCCTTTTCCGAGTTTACAACATGCATTACGTACATCAATGGCGTAGCCAACGGGGATGTTTGGTAGTGTACACACACACACACACACACACACACACACACACACACACACACACACACACACACACACACACACACACACACACACACACACACACACACACACACACACACACACACACACACACACACACACACACACACACACACACACACACACACACACACACACACACACACACACACACACACACACACACACACACACACACACACACACACACACACACACACACACACACACACACACACACACACACACACACACACACACACACACACACACACACACACACACACACACACACACACACACACACACACACACACACACACACACACACACACACACACACACACACACACACACACACACACACACACACACACACACACACACACACACACACACACACACACACACACACACACACACACACACACACACACACACACACACACACACACACACACACACACACACACACACACACACACACACACACACACACACACACACACACACACACACACACACACACACACACACACACACACACACACACACACACACACACACACACACACACACACACACACACACACACACACACACACACACACACACACACACACACACACACACACACACACACACACACACACACACACACACACACACACACACACACACACACACACACACACACACACACACACACACACACACACACACACACACACACACACACACACACACACACACACACACACACACACACACACACACACACACACACACACACACACACACACACACACACACACACACACACACACACACACACACACACACACACACACACACACACACACACACACACACACACACACACACACACACACACACACACACACACACACACACACACACACACACACACACACACACACACACACACACACACACACACACACACACACACACACACACACACACACACACACACACACACACACACACACACACACACACACACACACACACACACACACACACACACACACACACACACACACACACACACACACACACACACACACACACACACACACACACACACACACACACACACACACACACACACACACACACACACACACACACACACACACACACACACACACACACACACACACACACACACACACACACACACACACACACACACACACACACACACACACACACACACACACACACACACACACACACACACACACACACACACACACACACACACACACACACACACACACACACACACACACACACACACACACACACACACACACACACACACACGAAACAGGATGTCGTAAAAGTCGGTATGCAAAATTCTAACATTAAAACAAATCATTGAAAATGCGTCGGATATACGACTATGGATATAATACACGTGTTAAAGGCTGTTTATAATATAAAAATATTTTGTGTATATAAATAAGATTACCATACCAGCATTTGTCCAAAAAAATTTTATAGGAAATATTTGTCCCGAAAAGTAAAAATACCCACTAAACGAAAGTTTTTAAATAATAATTACTGCTATTCTCAGCTCGATACTAACGGCGCTACTACGAGCTACTAAATTTGTCTGCTAAATTTGACACTTGCTATAATAATGCTATAAAAATACACAATTTTTCATAGTAACAATGTCACATTTAGAAGAATAATTTAGTATCACCGTTAGTATCGTGCTGTGAATAGCAGTCATTGTTTCGAGTATTAACCAGTAAAAAACTGTATTATTAATGTTATATAAAAAGCTAGTTATTAGATACATATTATGATTTTCTTGGAAAAGAGGACTAAATTATATTTACTTTTAGAAGAATTAAATTCTGCTTAACTGCAATTCCCTAAAAACTAACATAATTAGAGATGTACCGACTAAGGTATTGGCCGACTGGCCGACTAACCGACTACCGACCATTCGGCCATTTTAAAAGCCGGTTAGTCGGTTTTGGCCTAAAAGTCGCGGTAGAGTTGTAAATTGATAATTACGCGTTTTTAAATTCACTCGGACCCCACTCTTTCATGGGGAGAATAACTCCATACCCCCTCGTTAATATCTAAATCCATCGCAATGACATCAAATGTATATGCATTTATAATACATTTTTGTTGTAATTCAAGAATTATAATTTATTTTTACTAATTTAAAATAAAACACGCCCCTTCAAAAATCCTGGTTATGCCACTGATATATGTACATAATATTGCATACATGAATACATTAAAGAGAAAATAGTAAAATCGTATTCGGGAGACGTTAAAAAGTATATTACCAAAAAATCACGCAATTGCTTTTTTCATGATTCCTTAAATTCCTCACATTGTGTATAATAATAAAAAAACATAAAAAACAGCAGCAAACATAATTGCATTCTATATAAGTGAGTCTTACCCTTATTTCTAATTGTTTTCAGTCGACAGATTACAGAATAGAATTTACCAAGTGGTGGGTAAATGAGTATAAAACTATTAAATTTCCATCGGGTGGCACTGTTTTTGATTATTATATAGATACAGAAACAAAACAGTTTGTTCCATGGTCTGAAAGCTTAACTAAATTCGAATTAGATCCAGACATACCTCTACAGGTAACTAACAACAATCCTAATATAAATCATAGCAGCATTTATTACATGAATATTTATATTTTAGGCTGTTTTGGTGCATACGTCAGAATCCATACGGATTCGCTATTTTCTGGATTTATTACTTGCCAAACGACATCCAGTTATGTTAGTAGGAAATGCTGGATGTGGAAAAACAGTTCTTATAAACGAAAAACTAACAACTTTGTCAGAAAACTTTGCTGTTACCAACATACCATTCAATTTCTACACAACATCGGAAATGTTGCAGAAAATTTTAGAAAAACCTTTAGAAAAAAAGGCGGGAAGAAATTACGGTCCACCTGGAAATAAATCACTTATTTATTTCATCGACGATATGAACATGCCAGAGGTGATTTGCGTAAACTACAATAAATGTATAATTATATGTTAAATGCATATTTATATCAAATAAGGTGGACACGTACGGCACAGTGCAACCTCATACAATCATTCGACAACATTTGGATTATGGCCATTGGTATGATCGGAATCGATTGACGCTGAAAGAAGTACACAATTGTCAGTATGTATCATCTATGAATCCGACAGCAGGCAGTTTCACGATAAACCCGAGACTTTTACACCACTTTCATGTATTCGCTGTCAGGTAATTATAGTGTGACTCATGAAATAGTGAATAATTGTTTTTCTTCGTAAACCTGTATATCATCATCTAAAAGAAAGACTAAAAGTTTCTCATTTTATACATAAAATGGACATTAAAAGAAATAATTAATAGCTCACTCACAATACAATTACAGTCGCTTCTCGACTTACGACAAGGTTCGTTTCCGCAACTTCGTTCATAAGTTGAACAAAATTAAATAACAGTTCACTTTAACACAAGACACTATTTAGAGACAAAATTTACAAGATCAAAGAAAACTGCATTGAAACGAATCTAGACAGGTTTTTAACCTTCTTAATTACTTTTTAATTGAACTACTTCGGAGCGCACCGATAATACGTCTGCTTATACGAGAGCAGACATACAAGTGATTTGCATTTCTAAATCATCTCTTATTCAAATTTTATTGTATTAATTCAGATTGAAGCAAGTTATTTAAAATCGATCGTTTTTATGGGCCATCAGAATAATAGGCACGCTTAAGATATATAATAATTATTCTCGCGACAAACAATTAAACTTAGCTGGAAGAATGCAGATTCAGCTAAAAAGGAATATAAACCCCTTTGAACAATATTTTTTATGGGCGCAGAATTTGGCAATACGCTCATCGTTAGTAAACAAATTGATGAAATTAAAAAAAAAACTATTACTCCTAATATTTTTCGTGCAAATATAAAACATATTGAGAATTCGAAAAGAGTCGACCATGGCAAAGATTAGACAAATAATAATGATAGACAATTTTTATAAACCTCTTTTCTGCAAGAATCGTATTTTTATTAGACCAGTGCATGAACTATCTATGTATAATATTCACTTATGTGCATAAAGTATAAAATATATATATATATATATATATATATATATATATATATATATATATATATATATATATATATATATATATACAGTGCACGCTGTATAATGTGATCACATCGGGACTCGAGGTTTTTGATAACAATAACCGATTGATAACAATAAATGTAAACACAAGATTTTACTAATTAATTAAAAATACATATGTGAAACAGTAATAAATAGTAAATAAATTATGATATTGAACTAAAAAATCTAAAAATAAACATAACATAACAATTTTTAATTGTGCTGCTCCATTCCACTGACTCATTTTCGGCAACTTATCATACTGTTCTAAAATGTTATTTTTTTTTCTTTTAAGCTAAGATCACGTCTCTTTTTTACGCCAGCCATTGCAAACGGTTAGAATGAAACTGAATTTGTTGTAGTAGTTAAGACCATACAAACGCATTGTCCGAGTTTATTTGTGTTTACTGCCAACCAGCCCGGTATAATACAATAAACTAGACAATCAAATTTCTATAAGGTTCTTTGAAAAACTACTTTATTGTGCTGTTGCTTTTAAAATTGCTCGGGACAAAAACAATCACAAGAAAAAATTGATAACATAAACCGATGTCATGATTGCTATAACCGAAATTTTTTTAATGTAGTTGTATACGTCCGGGGCGTTCTTTGCGAAAGTGATAATAATAACCGATTGATAACATTATCCGTGATTCCAATAAGCGGCATGCACTGTATATATATATATATATATATATATATATATATATATATATATATATATATATATATATATATTCCATAATTACGTAAGTTTTCTCTAGTTTTCCAGGAACTGAAGCACTGACGTCCATATATCAAGCAATTTTGAGTCAACATCTTTCAAATTCAGAACACAAATTTCCTCAAGTCGTTGTGCGACTATGCGAAAGCATTGTATCGACTACCATCGCCTTACATCACAAAGCAGTGCAAATATTTTTGCCAACAGCTTTGAAATTTCATTACATCTTTAATTTACGAGACATATCTAACATATTTCAGGTAAATTTTTAAGTTGTATATGAATTTCCCATCAAAATATAGTTCATAAGACAAGAATAGTTACGGTAAATAGTTCAACAAAATCAAGTAACGACAAATTACCTTTAAACGTCATCTGACGAGTTGCCAACTTCGTAACTATTTTACGATACAGGTATACTATATAACAAACAAAATATAATATAGTCAAACTTCCATAACTCGAATCACCATTATCCACAAAAAAAAGTTCGACTTATGGAGACTTCGAGTTAAGGAAAGATTCATCAAACCTAGCTATTTTGTTTTAAGACATTACAGTGGTTTAATTACACACGTTTTTATTGAATGCAAATCGTGTATTACATACTAATTTCGGTTAAAATTTGCAGTATTTAAATTGTTCAGAAGTAATCACAATATTTCTATATTTACATGTTAATTCCCTATGTCCCAGATTTCTTGGGACAGCCGGTATATTATGGATATAATAAAATAAACGGATACTTGCTTTTGTCGCATAGTTTGCGTAGCTATTCTCAATCAATGGGACAGAATACAGTAAAGAATAAATTTAAAAATAGAATCAAATTGAACAATTTCGAATCTATCTAGAAGGTTTAATGTGATTTAACAGATAGGCAACGTAGTTTAAATTTGATATTGTCTGTTTTGATGTTGGATGTATATTGAGTTTTGTCCTAGTAATCCGGCGTATGAGAGGTATTAATGAAAGATAAATGACTTTTTGTTGGTATTATTATTTGATTTGCTTTTCCTTGAAACTCTACAGACTTCAAACAGACCACTACAGGGATCTTGGAAACTACAAGAGATGCATAGTCGGTTAAAATAGACAAAAGTTGCGCTTGCATGGGCCGATGTTGATGTTGATTTCATATTTTGAAAATATTGCATGGCGTATTAGATAATAACATAAGTGTGATTTTCTCGAATTTTAATTATCCTTAAAGCTTTCATATTGCTTAACATACCGCTATAACAAGTCGAAGCGAATAACCGGAATCGTGTCATCTGGGAATCGATTGTGAATAAACTAATTTATTTTGATAATACTATATATAATGATTAGTTTTAACTTCTAACAATCAGCTTTGAAATGCAAATATCACCCAAGGTCGGCGTCTTAAAAAATTGATCGGGCCTGCATCCACGCTGAAAGCCAAATCTTCCCTTGTAGGCCAAATTCTCTACAAAATAGGTTCAGTTATAAGCAAATTATTGCCAATCTTGGTCCAGATTTCAATTAATCAAATTCTTCCTCATTTCGTCAATATTCGTAATCTGTTTTGTTTAAATAAAGCAATTATAATTATCAATTTATCAATAGTCAGTATTATTAGTAAAATTCTCTTTGTGTTACAATATGTACTTAACACGACAAGTTTCATAGTGAAACCTGCAACATGAAAAAGATAAAATTTATTCTCTAGAAGGCATCGTATTCATGTTTCGCAGTAGAAAAAAAAATTCTGATTGATTCGGCTTTTATATATTTATATGGCAAAACAGGTATTTTGTCTACACCAGTGCTGTCCAACCTTTTTCACACCGTGTGCCACAAAAAAAAAAGTATTGAATCCGAGGGCCGCACTTGAAAACTAAAAGGTATAGAAATTGTATTGAGAATTATTAACTTAGTTTAACTTTATTATGCCATAATAATCGTATTTATATTAGCTCACTACACAAAATTATATCAATAAAGTTCAAGGATGTTTTTAGTGAGATGTTTGGTTTTGAATTGTGCTCTTCTTTATTTGCGGTTGGTATTCAGTAACTGCTGCCCTCGTTAGATTTTCTAAATGTTCATCTGTCAAAGAGTTTCGTTTTTTTTGACTTAATGTTGGCCATTGCAGAAAATCCAGCTTCACACACGTAGGTGCTTCCAAACATCGTCAATACTGTTTTACAACATTTCGGTATTTGTGGAAATTCATCCACTTCACTCGATTTACTTGACATTTTTTAGATTTTTAGAAATAAAGATACTTTATAAATATTGTACTGAGACCTATTTACACTGACAGCTAGAAAATCAGTTGATATTATTACAATTTTAGAGTGATTATTTATAATATTTTTGCGATGGCAATTCGCAAAACTATATCACTTCATGAGATAGATGGAGTTGACTGTAACTGTATAACACGCTATAAAATATTATAAATAAAATTATAGTATATTATATTACATTGATCCCAATTGATGTGGCTTCTCTGGTTACGAAGGAATTTTTTTACACAAATTGCTAAATTTCCGCGAGCTCTGGCAGGCCATTTAAAATAAGCCGACGGGCCGCATGTGGCCCGCGGGCCGCGTGTTGGACAGCACTGGTCTACACTATATGTGTGTCTAAGATGGTAGTGGACAACGCGGAGAGCGGAGGTGTGTCGGTAGATAAACGCCGACGATGCTAATGAAGGGATTGCAGACAACATCTGAATCAACTGGCTGGTTACACAAAATCTAGATTGTGTTGTTTTTGTAAACAAAGTTTAATACATCAAGGTATTCATAACACGACTTTAACACGTGCACACGAAATTGTTCTCTCTGCATCCCTGATATGCTTATAAAACACAGTAATGTTTTTACTTTCTTATACGTAGTATAAAGGAAGTATAGGAATCATGAAAAATTTCGATTGTGAGATTTTGGTGGAAATACATGTTTTGAGGTCCCCTGAATACGTTTTGACTATTTTCGCAATGACGTCTGTGTGTGCGGATGAGTGTCTGCATGTTCATTATTTTCAAAACGAGTAGAGACTGAACAATGAAACTTCGTATTTAAAAGTTTATTGATTATATGAAGAGCTGATTAGTTTTCTAGCATAATAGAACAACCGGAAGAGGAATTTTACTGAACATCAAAATCGAACATTGCGAATTATCGGAGAAAATAAAAGGGATATGGAAAAAGTTTTGAAATAAAAGTTATAGGAAACAATAAGCTTAAGAAAAAATGTTCTATGCATTTTTGTTCTAACTTTATCCAATTTTGAATAAAATGGAAAATCCAGAAAGCCGCATTAAAATCGCAAAAACGCAAACAGCAAGCGGACGAGAAGCGTGAGAAAGACAAAAAGAAAACGATGGATCGCATTCTGAAGAAACAAGAATCGAAACAACAGAAGAACAACAACTTTCGGTCCAATAGGAACGTTACACCGCTGATGACCTTGAAGCGGACCAATGAGATGACTACGCTGTCGTTTCACGTGGACACTGTTTGTCCAATCGTAGCGAAGGTAGCGCCCCCACCACCGAGGCCGGTGTTGTGCGCGATGGAATGCGGAAATCGGAAGAAATACTCGTGCAGTAAGACGGGCGTACCGTTGTGTAGTCTACAGTGTTATAAGAAGAACATTTCCACGCGCATTTTGTAGAAAGTGCGCGAATTGCAACGTTCTAGAACAGACAATGTTTGAGTTGCAACAATGTAGAACAGAACATGTTCCGTATGCAATGTTGTAGAAGAGAAAATGTTCCGTATGTAATATTATAGGACAGAAAATGTTCAATATGCAACTTTATATGACAGAAAATGTTCCGTATGCAATATTATAGTTACATTGCAATTGATATTTACACTTATTTTTGTCATCGGACCACTGAAAGTGGTGGTCATTTGAGGTAAAAATTAGTAGTTTTAGTATCCATATCGGTCCTGAATTGAAGACATGACTCCATTCGCCAACGAACTTAACTTGCCAGCCACTTTCGTAACACCCTGACGTACACTCTCCCTCACGTCGTCCAGATCGGGTGGATGGAAATTTGCAGAAGACAGATTTGTATCTTTTGTGCCAAAGTAATCGGACGATGAGATGCTCGTCGAACCTTGAAATCTGTTAAGATTTGAATTTTGTTCGTAATCATCGGATCGATTGTTAAAGTACTGATCTGACGATATCGCTTTAGCCCCGCCAAATTTCTTTTGTGCCACATCCGATTCCGGTTCTTTCTGAACAGGCGACGATTTCTCGTACGATTTTGGCAAAGGCCTGGCTTTTTCGACACTGGGTTCTATCACCGAATCTCGGCTAACACTGTCAGAGAATATGGAATCAGAATCCTACCCATTGAGGGAATTAAGTTTATCTACAAGTTACCATTTTGACGAAACACTTCAACTATGAATAAAATGTATTAGTTATTGGGATGAATTTAAAATATCATATATGCTATTAAAACAAAACAAAGACAAAATATTTACAGAAATACGCATTTGAAATGTGAAATATGTGCCAATTTAAATTGAGTATAAGAAAGTAGTGTGGTGATCACATCAGATTTTTTATTCATGTATCGCTTCATTAGCATACTCTGTTCAACTTTTCCTAACCTGAACATAGGTTGTTGTAATATGCAGGCATTTGTTCAATACAGACTTTACTCTGATCAACGATCAAACTATCCAAAATGCCGAGTAAAGCTTCCGTTCTTTACGCCGCATTCATTTGTACATAAGAGTTTTATAAGTTGGTCCTGATTTCTCAGCACTTGATTAGTCAGTATTGCATGATGTGCAAACACTCCATACTCAACAATATCCGACCTTACAGACGACGCAGGTGTCACATGCGTGTGCGGAGGATTTGGGATGTAGACATCAATTGACGTTAATCGTTCATCTTCTTGGTTTTGCCACTTTATAACTGCGAAAGGGTATGAAATGTTAGGGGAGAGTAAGCAAATTGGTGATAGCTACTTTACTGTTTTATGATAGACAACAACTTCAAATCTGTTGGAGATGCGCCCTATATTTGCTGTGGATGATCTATTTGGCAAGAGATATATCCTGCAAATTTCTCTCACCGATTCTCAGATATGTATGATGCTTCAATTTTAAGATGTGTAATGTGATAGGTTATTTAGGAGTACAGGAAAAAGTTAGTATGGTGGAAAAATATGTGTATTACCAATTAATAATAGTATAGTATAGTATAGTATAGTATAGTATAGTATTTATTTGGTTCATTTGATCTTACAAAGATATTGAACAAGTTAAATGGTGTAATATAACAAATAATTTACATAACTAACAATTACTTTACAAATAATTCACACATCAGATAAATATTCATTTATAGTATAATAAACTTTTTCCAATAGAAAATCTTTTAATCTTTTTTGATATATTGAACTTGATTTAGCATTTTTAATATTCTCCGCAAGTTTATTGTACAAAACAATGCCTGTGTAATACGGACTTTTCTCATATTTAGCAGTCTTATGACTTGGTATTAATAACATATTGTCATTCCTTGTCTTATAATTATGGTTGCAACTTACTTGCAAAAACTTATCTAAATTGTTTCTAACATACAATAATATTTCGTATATGTATACGCATGCCAAAGGAAGTAAATTAAACTTTTTAAATAGTAATCTGCATGAATGATATCGGTTTACTCCTGCTATTACGCGAACTACTCGTTTTTGCATTCTGAATATTCTATAGGAATTTGTTGAATTTCCCCAAAATAAAATACCGTATTTTATTCTCGAATAAAAATGAGAATAATAATATATCAAAATTACTCTGGTGGAAACTGAGTCCTTTAATTTGCGTATACTAAAACATGCTGAAGCAAGCTGGTTACATAAATAGCAAATATGGCAGTTCCAGTTTAATTTCTTATCAATGTATATACCTAAGAATTTGGTACTGTCCACCTGCATAAGAGATCTTTCTTTACATTTAACATATATTGATTCAGTGACTTCTGCACGTGATAACGAGAATTTTACACAAACAGACTTACTAGTATTTAATAGTAATTTATTTGCGCAGAACCATTCTTCTACTTTGAGTAAATTCTCATTGGTCTGATACACTAGAGGTACTTTATCACTGTTATAATGGAGAAGTGTTGTATCGTATGCGAACATAGTTATATTTCCGTGAATATATGCCGGTCTTCAATTTTTCTGCCGTGCAAAGCCAAATATGACAAAGCACTTAAGTTTCTGTTCGCATTTACAAGTACTGTTCTTGTGGAAACAAATTACACCTCGCATCAGTCAAACCTGGTATCAAAAAACTCGAAAACTGTTACCCTAATCGGGTTCGTGTCGGAAGAGATTCGATCACGACAAGAAGTTTGACCATTAGATTACGGGCCTCAGAGAACTTCAAATCTGATGCACAACAGGGAATTGTGGTTATTTGGCAGCCGATAGCGATACAGTTCTCAACGCGCGAGACAATTACCGTGCCTCTCTCTTGCGCGATCGTCTTTTCTTCGATTATAGGGAAGCGTTAGGAAGTTTAACTCAGGATGCATTTTACACTACAACGAGTAAATTCGACTCAAACAGCTCTTCTGATGCTGCTATTATGCTTCGTGTATCTCTAGCAATTAAGTAAGTTACTTAGACATCGACAGGTGACGAAGTTGAGTTGTAGGTATCGTTTTCGTGCCCCATACAACTTATATTGAGTGTTCATTCGAAACGGGCTCGTGGTGACAGGCGATGTATTTCTTATTCCTTAAAATAGAAAACCATAAGTACAGTTATTAGGATAGTAAAGTGGTTAGTCCCTCTAACCAACGTCCAGTATTAGCTTGACCGAAATTCACCAAATATAGCTACGAGGAGCCTACTGGTACGATTTATATTCCTGAGTATTATTGTTATTATTTTTTTTACAAATTATTTCTGTTTTATGTCATTAAAAAGGCAAATAAAAAACAATAAGTCATTAATAGTTCTCTATTACCTCTCACAATGGCTTTGTTTGCGGCAATTTTATCATGAAGTTTTAAAATCAGATTCATCAATATTCTTTACTATATATGTTATATAGGGCATCCTGTTTAGCGGCAACGACTGCTTGTCTCAGGCTTCTGACCTGGTACGTTTGTGGTTGCATGAAAGCCAACGTGTGTATGGTGATAAGTTGATTGATGATAAAGACATCGATGCGTTCACTAAATTACAGCTCGATTTATATAAGAAAAATTTTGAGGTGAGTTAATTATTACTTACGTTTTTTTAATGTTTATAATTAAGCTAGGATATAATAATACAATGTAATTAGTTAAAACCTTGAATTTCTTTTACATTTGTTGTCTCACAGGATATTGAAGAAGTAACAGTGTTTGAAAAACCAAACATTTTTTGTCATTTTGCGGGCGGCATTGGAGAACCAAAATATATGCCAATCATGGAATGGAATAAATTAAATTCGTTGTTGACTGAAGCTTTGCTAAGTTACAATGATCTAGTATCTGCAATGAATTTGGTGCTATTTGAAGACGCCATGATGCATGTTTGCAGAATAAACAGGATTTTAGAATCTCCACGGGGCAGTGCTTTGCTAGTGGGAGTCGGCGGCAGTGGCAAACAGTCGTTAGCTCGTCTTGCGGCTTTCATTTCCAGTTTAGAGGTATTCCAAATCCAGTTAAAGAAAGGATATGGTATATCTGATCTAAAACTAGAATTATGTAATCTTTATTTGAAAACTGGATTAAAAAATGTTGGAATAATGTTCCTGATGACCGATGCACAGGTTCCCAATGAACAATTCTTAGTATTAATTAACGATATGCTTGCTTCTGGCGAAGTGCCAGACATGTTCCCAGACGATGAAGTAGAAAATATTATTGGTGGAGTCCGAAATGAAGTGAAAGGTGCTGGTTTGCTAGATACCAGGGAAAACTGCTGGAAATTTTTCATTGATCGTGTAAGAAAACAATTAAAAATTGTACTTTGCTTTTCACCCGTTGGTTCTACTCTTCGTGTTAGATCAAGAAAATTTCCAGCTATTATAAATAGTACCATTATTAATTGGTTTCATGAATGGCCACAGGAAGCTTTAGTGTCGGTATCAAAAAAATTTCTGCAGGAGTTGGAAGTTTTACCGGTATGTTTCATTGCAACGATACGATATCCAGTAATATATAATTCTAATATTTGCAGGGAGATTTAAGGGATTCTGTTTCGCGATTTATGGCTTATGTACATACTTCCGTGAACACAAGTTCTAAAATATATTTACAGAACGAAAGAAGGTACAATTATACTACCCCGAAGTCGTATCTTGAACAGATTAGCCTCTACTCCAAACTATTACGGCAGAAATCGAAGGAACTGAATGGAAAAGTACGTCGTTTAGAAAACGGTTTAGATAAGTTACGAAGTACAGCTGAGCAAGTCGATAATCTCAAACTAAAACTAGCCGTACAGGAAATAGAATTAAAAGAAAAGAATGATGCTGCAGATGCACTTATAGAAATTGTAGGCATTGAAACAGAAAAAGTGTCTATAGAAAAAACTCTCGGTTTGTAGCGCTATACCATTATCTAATAATAATTTTAATACTAATTTTCACAAACATTTTAGCTGATGAAGAAGAGCTAAAGGTTGCAATGATTGCTGAAGAGGTAACTAAGAAACAACGAGATTGTGAAGAAGATTTGCTGAAGGCAGAACCGGCGTTAATTGCGGCTCAAGAAGCGTTAAATACATTAAATAAAGCAAATCTAACAGAGTTAAAATCGTTCGGATCACCGCCGGGAGCAGTAACAAACGTTACGGCTGCAGTAATGGTACTTTTGGCCCCTGGTGGAAAAATTCCTAAGGATAGAAGTTGGAAATCAGCGAAAGTAAGTAAACATTACAATATTAAATTTATTATGCATATTAGTAGTACTTATATGTCCCATACTAGTTATTTGTTACATTTATAGTTGTTAATTCGATTAAGGTTAAAACCCCCATTCTCTAATATATGTTCTACAACTAACTTGAACCCGTAAAGACGTCTTTTATTCCAACCCAAAGGATCACCTATTGGTATATCGTGTTAATACATCTATTTGACTTAAGGATCGCTTACAATATGAATATTAAATTGAGAAATTTGAAAACGAATCTTCGTTTACATTTAGTTTGATTTGTTCGGAACGAGGATTTGGAACAATCTTATTTAAATCATATGACCTAGCCTAGTTCGTTAATTCAGTAATTGCAGTTAGTAAAAATATAAATTATTGTCCAATTGATCCTTAATTTCAAACAGAGAATGAAATTTTTTTATTAAATATCTTTGTTTCATTATCTGTTACACAATTTAATTTGTTTATTACATTTACGTTGAATAAATGTGAATTAACCAAATTTTCTAAAATGAAAACTGTGATTTAAATCACATTTTTTTTAAATATCAGGGTATATTAATCACGATTTAAATCAGTGTTTTAAATCATACAGACTGTGTAAAGAACTAATACGCTAATTTTTGTTACGATATGAGTGTTACTAACTCTGACACATTTAAATAGATCGACGAGATAATCGTACATTGTTCGTTAGTAAAGGATCTGCATTTTACAATTTAATTAATTTTAACATTATTCCGGAGTCATAACATTACTCGTAAAGCGCCGTCTTACTCACCTTTGAAGTATAAAATCGTAGCCTCATAGCAACCACTTGAGGGTTATACGAAGTGATGTGATTCAGCTGGTTTCCACCAGTTTCCGGATATCGGTGATCATTTTAACGACCGGTTTTCGGTATGCCATACAGTATGAGGGCAGCACGCATATGAGCTAAATCGGAGAATTCCCTTTGTATGTATGTATGTATAACTTATTAGTCGTAAGCACTGAGTTATTAAGGGAATCTCCGCTCGTATGAACAGTGCTTAAAACATACCTTACGGTTTGTTATTTCATATGAAACCTATTGCGTTCAAACAAGATTTACTTGTTCTGTCACGAAGTATAAACTGCAAACTATTTTAATAATAACATAAGTAATGTATAATTCTTATAAAACGTATAAAACTTCATACACTGATGGTGTGGTAAGCATCAAATGAGTTTCAAGTGATTAGCTCCACTAAGTTTTTTTTGGCTCGCACCTCTCGCGGGGTAGGCGGATTGCATAGACTTCACGCATTGTTATCAGTGTTTTGGTATATGTTTATATATTGGAACCAGACTTGGTTGAAGCCGAAATGCAGTTCAACAGAAACAAACGCGGCACATAACATATATGATCCATGACTCCTTGAGGTTTATATATATATATATATATATATATATATATATATATATATATATATATATATATATATACAGCGTGTCCTATTTAAACGGGCCACTATAGGAATCTCGGAAACTATAAGAGATACAAGGTCGGTTAAATTAGACAAAAGTTGCGCACTTGCGATGATAATGGCGGATTAGTTTTTCAAAATATTGCATGGCTCACTAGATAATGACAAAAGTGTGATTTTCTCGAAACTTAATTTTCCGTTATAACTCACACAGTATAAACAATATTGAAAAAAGTTTCAAATAAATATTTTAACATACATAAAAAACTATAAATATATATATATATATATATATATATATATATATATATATATATATATATATATACATACATATATATATATATATATATATATATATATTATGACGTATATTTTGCTTATTTATGCGAGCGCCGAACTTGTAGCGACCACCGGCTTAACAAGCGCATGTTAATTTCCAGTTTAGTTCCGCAAAATACGTTTATTCTAGTAAGATCGGGTTAATTAGATGAAGAAAACAAGAGTTTTCAGAGATTCGTGTCCCAGCAGTGGCAAGAGAAGGTCGGGTTTTGTTTGGAAGTCGCGGAATCGCGGATGTGAATACGTGGTGAGTCAGTCGCTTTGTTAGAGTGTCGTTTCTCTTCTTTCGCGTGGTGTAGTAGTGGTGGCCGTGAAGGCTTAAGGGTTAGTGATCCACGGAAAGTTACGTATCTCGTTTTCGAGGAGTTTTGTCGCGCTCACAAGGTGTAGTGTCGTGCCGTTTAGCGCTATCGTGTGAAAGACCACGTGCGTTACGGAAGCGTCGTGCCGTTTAACGCTATCGTGTGAAAGACCACGTGCGTTACGGACGTCATCCCGCTAGGGGAGTTTTGGTCTACTGTCCACCCGCATCCACGTTTGCCGACGCGACCCATGACCGTCGTCGATCGTGTCCATTCAAATTCACCCGCAGGCCAAGGAATACCGCTGAGTCGACGTATGGCGTAATACAGATGAGTACCTGTTCGTTTTAGTTGGTTTAGTTTGTGAGTTACTCACTGTGTTCGCGCATAGCGCAGTGCAGTTAGTGCGCCGTTTTACTTACCGGCCAGTGTCGCCGTAATTTGGTACGTTCCGACATTATTCAGCACGTTACCATACGTTACTACTCGTGCCCCTCTTGACAACTTGCCAACTGTACGCCTATGGCACGGTTCGGATACGAATCCGCCGTTGTGTTTCTTTGCTTTGTATTTTATTGTAATATTTGCTTCATATGTGAAAGATTTGTAACTTCAATTTGTATTGTATAACTTAGAATCATTTAACAATAATTTAACCTGTAAATTTAACTTCATTTCAGTAACACAACTGAATTTAACTATCGTTGATTGTTCAAATCACGATTTCCAATTTAACTGATTCTTTGTTAATACGAACGAGGGCATCTGCCGTGTTGGCACCCCCCTCGCTTACGTATTTTGTTATTGTTCATTAGTTGTATAAGAATCATCTCGACACGCCCCCTCATATAGAATTAAGTTTTCACAATTGTATCAATCTCTTTAATTCATGTTAATTATACCGTCATTCTGAGCTAATGTTTTGTTCCAATTCTTTATTTGCTAAGTAAATTCATCCCTCCTACGTCGGTTACTCTGCGTACACCCAAACTAAACTACTGTGTAACTTCCTTTTCGTATTTTTGCATGAGCGGGTGTACGTAATTCAGATAAAATACGTGGCGCCCTATCCCCCCAGAATAGTATCCGGTTGTCTCCGAACCACCCCTCTCTCCGTGACTGGTACCTAGCCGGCAACAACCTTTATGACGAACCCTGACCAACCTAGTCCAACTTTTGTCACGTCATAATATATATATATATATATATATATATATATATATATATATATATATATATATATATATATATATATACCGTCCCAAGAAATCTGGGACATAGGGAATTAACATGGAAATATTGAAATATTGTGATTACTTCTGAACAATATATTTTAGAGCAAAAGTGTAAATTAAAAAGTTATTCAGAATTAGAAACTGCATAATATGACGACATATTCAGTGCTCAAATACATTTGTATATCGTGTAAATCAAGTTTGAAATATTGCATTTCGATGACAGATCAGGAGGTCATGGAACAAAAATGGCATGTATTTTTGTTAGTTAGAACAACAAATAATCAAACCATACCATTTTTGTTTCGCAACCTCCTAATCTGTCATTAAAATGCGTAATTTCAACATTGATTTACGCATTATAGAAACATATCTAAGCATTAAATATGGCATCTTATTATGCAGTTTTTAATTCGGAACAATTTTTTTATTTACACTTTTGCTCTAAAATGTATTGTTCAGAAGTAATCACAATATTTACAAGTTAATTCCCTATGTCCCAGATTTCTTGGGACACCCGGTATATATATATCTAGGATTTATACTATTTAGTGATATAAAATCTAGAGCAACTGGATATTACATATTACACACTTATACTTTACAGGCCAACAACTACCCAAATGTATATTGCTTATTATTGTACGGGGCATACGCAAGTATACCTATGACTAAATGTACAACAGCCCATACATATATTATTACATTTGAGTGTCGTAGCGCTCATGACACAATTGACTTACTGTACTTCGTGGAAAATAGTTTTTTTTTTCACTTCGGCGCTCCCTTGCGCTATAACGCTGAACTAAAATTAACATTAGCCTAATGGAAAAACTTTAGTTCTGTTCCCAACCCGAAACGAGAAATATTTGAAAGAAAAATTAGACACATTTTTTCTTGACGGACTGTTACTTTCAGATTGAACATTTTGGTACCTCATACTCTAGTTTTACAAAGAAAAAAGGTATGAGAAATGCGTCAGTCCCTAGGTACATATTTACCATAACTCAAAAAAAAAAATATTAATTTTGTATGACCATCAGTACTGAAATGGTAACAGAACTACGATTTAGTCACTTCGAACGGCGACCTTAAGGCCGTATATTTATTTAATAAAAGACAGTGGGATTTTTCGAATTTATTTTTAAAAATAACCATTTGATTCTAAATTTCCGTTTTGATGATGTTTGGCAGATCATGTATTTTTCTCAATCATACTCATTGTTAATTCTAAAAAATAAATATACAGTAGTTTAAATGAAAGAAGTCCCTTGAAGGTCATTGAAGGACAGTACGAGTTTAGATTTTAACCACGCCCATTTTCTCATATTCAGTAGCGTCGTTTATCTAATTTGTAATGGGGCATATAAGATACTGTAATTTCCGATGGTGAGGGGTTAGCAGATGACGGGGAGATATAAACAAAAGAAGAACAATGCATGCATTAGTATATAGCAGATATAAAGTTTTCGGTGAATAGTCGGCTTAGCACCGGTAACAACAGAAATACGATGTTTTGACAGTTGTTCATTACGTTAATTATTTGTGTCTCACATTTTGAATTACAACAACGATTTAGATAATGATATAATATCAGTGGTTGCAATAAAAGTGATTTATTATAACTGTGTTTGTGTTAGTGCATAATACTGGTGTTAATTAGTGGTAAATAAGACAAATTGACAGAAAATGCAGCAAAATGACACTACACGCCTATGCGACAGCTAGTAGTGTAGGGAATAAGAAATCAACGTACGTTATTGCAATAGTATCGAGTACAACGAGCCTCATTTTGTTTTGCTTGTCGTAGTATTATTCGGACATTCTAAAGACAAACGCGTTATATCCATCCTTGTCGCGCGTGCTGTTTGACAATTGAAATGAGAGAGATAGATATATAACTATACGTTAATTCGTATATGATACAGATAACCTTCATGGGACTTCTTTCATTTAAACTACTGTATGTTGGATGTATTCAGTAATAATACAGCCTCAATTCTCAAAAATCCTAAAAACATATAATGCGACATTAAAACGGTAATCTACAATCTACATTACATTCTCAAAACTAAATACACGAAACTTTATTTGACACAACGTTTTACAGTTTGTAATTTTGTTTCAATTCCATGGCTATTCTTATAAAGTATATAATTAAATTACAAAATATTACTTCGTTCTACTACTATTATTGAAATAAATGTTCCATTATAACATGTTTCATATAATGAACAAATATGTAACAAACTAACCTAAGCTGACTTAAGTGCTTAGTTATTCCAAAGCAGCTTAGAAATTTACTTGTTCTTTTTCGAACTCGTAGCTCAGCTTAGCGAAAGTTTGATATAAAGAGTAATAGTGAGGTTATTCTCAAATTATTTTGTTGTTTTTTGTTTAAAAATTGATAATTTCGAATATACAAACGAGGCTACTATTATAATTATGAACGAAAACGTAGCAAACGCATTAGCTTTGTAAAAAATACTTTTGGTAAATAAATACATAGAATAAATAGTTGACAATTTAATGATACGATGGTATTAATTAATATGCTTTATAGCCACATTGTAAAATTGCTGCTCTACCAAAGTGTATTTCTTACATGCCATTGAACTAACTGAGAAAAATAAAAAAATCTTGTTCTTTTTACATACAGCCAACTCAGTTTAGCTTAGCTTAGCTTAGTTTTTAACTCAGTCAGCCAAACTGTAAAAATAATACACCTAATGACACGACTATTTTATATTTTATAAGTACGTTTTTTGAAAAACTGAAAACTTGATTTTTTCTGTTATAGATAGATAGATAGATATTTTATTCCTGCCTTTCGGCTTTGAATCTTACAAATTTCTTGTCTGCACATTCCCATTTCATTCCCCACTTAAATATTACATTTTAAAGATACATATACTTAGAAATAGATTTACAGCCTTGACAATTCTACATTGTTTTTTTTTTTTTAGTGGTCTTTAGTTTTTGTATCCCTTGTCTTCAGCAGTTTTATCATCCACTCGTATCCGCTTCCATCATCTCTGAGTATGGTCTCTCTTGTCCTTTCTTCTTTCTCCCCTTCTTCACACTCGTATAGCATATGCCATAGAGTTTCTTCTGCCTTGCCACAGAGTCTGCATTTTTTATTTTCCTTCCAATATATGTTCGCCTTTTCTTCATTTCCACATCTAAAACGTGCTATTGTTTTTATTTTTCCCTTTTTATTTTCGTCAGTTATTAAATATCTTGGTAGTCCTTCCGTTTTTATGTTTTTATATATTTTGTTATAAGTTGACTTCCTTATTTTGCTTTCTTGTTCTTGTTTCTGTACATCCTTGTCTCTTATCGTTATTATGTATTTAATATTTTCTCCTTGCGTTCTTCTTCTTTCTACTTCTAATGGCGAGTATCCATTCCTTTCATAATATTTCTTTCTTTTGACTTCCCACTTTGTCATGTCTAGTCCTCTTTCTTCTTTTTTTCTAATTTCTTTCCAGCATTGTCCTAGTATTGATTTATCTTGTTCTCTCCTTATTTTCTCTTCGTATTTCATGGCTCTATTTCCGGCTTCTATCTTCATCTTGTTCCTTTTTGTCTCCTCTATCACTATATATTTTGGCGTTTGTCGGTCTAGTCCCAGTATCCACCTTAAATATTTTGTTTGAATGTTCTCTATCTCGTCTTGTTCTTTCCACCCCCATACTTCTGCACCATACAGTATGATTCCTTTTATGAGGGAGTCAAACATCATAATTCTTGTTTTATATTTTCCTCCAAACTTCCTTTCTCCTATTCCCCATACCTGGGCCATTGCAATCATTGCCTTTCTTGTTAGGTGTCTCATATGTGTGTCCGTCCCGTTGTTTTGTTGGAAGTAGTATCCTAGATACTTGTATGTCTTGACCTTTTCTATTTCTTGTTCTTTCCATTTCCAATTTTGCTCTTTTTCTCTTCCTCCACCTTTTCTGAAACGCATTATTTTTGATTTTTCCGTATTCAGTATCAGATCTTTTCTTTCTGCATATTTCTCAAATCTTTTTAACATCGATTTCATTTCGGTTTCTTCTTTTGCCATCACTGCCAGATCATCTGCGTAAGCCAGCGACCATATCTTTCTGTTCCCAATAACAACGCCTCCTGTTTGTCCTTTTTGCAATGTTTCTTCCAGATCTGACGTATAGATTGAGAACAGGGTAAAAAACCTTTTCTCTCTGTTAACTTCTCCTCCGACTCGTTCCACGAAAACCATTTGCCCTCTATTTTTATTTTCATGTATGCAACTTGCGTCCGCTTCCCTTGTTCTGTATTTTCTTTAGCGATGTCCCGTAATTTCCTCTGTATATTCCGTTCTCTGAGCGTTAAATCATGGTTTATATATATTTTCCTGCCTTTTAACTTCCCTTTATTATGCATTATTTTTTGTTTGTCTTCCCAACTTGTTATCTTCGCTATTATAATTCTTGTTTCTTTTTCTTTTCCCACTGTGTATGCCTCTGTTACTCCGATTTCGACTCCTAGGACCTTTTTTATAAAATGCTTCACGTTCTCGCTCATATTTTCTTGTGGCACCTCTATTCCTGTTATTACGATGTTGTTTTTTCTGTTCCTCCTTGCCCGATCTTCCTCTCTACTTTCCAGTTTTTCTATTTTCTTCTTAATTTCGTCTCTTTCTGTCTTCCATTCTTTTTCTCTTTGCCTCATCTCTGCCACTTCTGTCTGCATTTCTTCTATGATTGTCGTCACCTTCTTGTTGTTGTCGCGTATTTCTTCTTTCAGTTGTTCATTATCTCTTCTTATCTCCCGTATTTCTACCTTTATGTCCTTCAGCATCTTTATTATTGCGTCTTCCATCTGTTCTGGGGCTTTTCTTTTTGGTGTTGGTGATCTGTTGGTTTTCCTACTTTTGATAAATATTTGTGCGCTTGTTACACCCTCTGTTGGTAGTGCACCAGTACTTTGTGTTCTGCTTCTGTTGTTTTCACTCATCACAGGTGCCGCTGTAGTCCGTGTCTCTGCTTTTCAATCACAGATGTCTCTGAATTTTATCTGACACTGACTTTGTTTAGTTTTCTATTATTCGTTTCCAACCTACAAATATTTTTATTCTTTTAATCTGTTGTACTTGTTTACTTACTTTTTTTTCTAGTATATTTTTTTCCTCTCTTTCAATCAGAATTTGTTTCTCTCTCTTCTTCGATTCTTTTCTTATTTTATCTTTCTCTTTTTCGGATCTTATTTCTCTTTCAAAAACTGTCTTCAAAACGTGCAACCTTCTCTAACCTTGACTCTCCCCTTCCTTCTGTTATACATACATACATAACATCACGCCTTTCCCATTACTGGGGTAGCAGGCCCTTTATTCCCTACAATCACTCAAAAAAAAAATTAATATTATATATTATATAGAAAACTGCCTTTCATTCCTTATTTTCTAACAATAGCTCGCCAAATACTCCTATCCATACATAACTGTCTCGCCTCGTTAATATCCATACACCTTGTCATACATGCTGTCCTAATATTTCTGCTTATAATTTTACATTCACTGAAAACATTTTCTATCATATTCATCCATTTATTCCTCGGTCTTCCTCGCATTCGTGTTCCTTCAATTTCACCCAAATAAATCTTCTTAGTCAATCTATCATTTGACATTCTTTCCACATGTCCACAACATTTTCACTAATTTCACATTCATCATACACTACTTTATTCCTAATACGGTCTCTTCTAGTCACTCCGCACACTCCTCTCAAGAATCTCATTTCAACCACAGTTACCCTTTTTTTATTCCGGTTATCCCATATCCAACATTCGCATCCATACATCAACGATGGCACAAGTACACCATTATACACACATAACCTAGCTTCTCTTGATACATTCACGTTTCTAGCAAACATTCCCAAAGCGCCCAAAACTTTTCTACCTGCAACCACTCTTCTTTCAATTTCAGCATTCATCCGTCCATCTTTCGAAAACATGCATCCCAGATACATAAATTCATTAACTTGTTCCATTTGCTCACCATCTATGCTAATCTTGCATTCCGTAACTTCATCCTTCTCAAAAACTAAAATCTTACATTTTGAAGCATTCATGATCAAATTCAAACATTTTCCCTGATTACTGACACTCTCAATCATTCTCGTCAATTGTTCCTCAGATTCACCCATAATAACCACATCGTCAGCATATGCTTATGCAGGCACAACGAAATCACTTATCTTCACACCATCATTTGTACACTCTAACGCTCGTCGCAATAACACGTCCATATACAAATTAAAGAGCCAAGGAGACATCACACAATCCAGTTTAACCCCCACGTCAATATTGAACCATCTACTCAAACTACCATCCACACGAACTTCTGCTTGATTATTTACATATAAAGCCATTAGTGCTCTCAATAACGTACCACTAACGCCATACTCCTTCAAAATAGGCCATAATTTTTCACGCACAACACTGTCATATGCCTTCTTTAAATCAATGAAAGCACAAAACAATTTATGTGCAAAGCAATACTCAATACCCAATATGCACTCCGCACAGAGCAGTACAATGAATCAGAATACGGAAATTTTTTTACCAAATAGTTCGGTTGTAGCTGTATTCAAGCCGAAGAGCGGAACACCGACTGACTATAAAAGTATCACCGAGGGGTATGTCCGTTTAAAGCTCGAGTATGGACCGCGTTAATTGGTTTATATTAAATTTTAAGGGCACACTACGAAAATCATTATTTTTATCATACTTTATTTTTTCTTCGAAATTAAAAAAGATATTGTCACGGTTTACTTTATTTTTTTTTTTTTCTGGAAACTGAGTTCAAAATCGTTTTCAACAACAGCAACGTTTGTAAAAAAAAAATAAGAAACTTAGCTCGGGTGCGAGCGGACTCGAGGTTTGGTTGTGTTCGCAGCCGCACGGTTTGCCGTTATTTTTTTTATCTTAAGGGCGCGGGATCGCATTTTTCGCTTAAAACGTACACTTTCAAGTTCAAATATCTCTGTAATAAAACTATCTAGAAGCCTGATTTTTTCTACGTCGGTAAATACAACTGGGAATATACTGTCTATTGATTTATATATTCAATATTTTTTGTTTGTATTTAGAAAAAATGTTACAATATAACCATTTTATAAATTCCGTTTTACACAAATGTTATTGATGCTCATGGATAGGGAAAAGTATCCTCTACAAAAGTGCATATTTGATATTTTGAAAAACTAACGTTAAATTGAACAAAATTTAGTATTTGTTAAAAAACATTGAAACATAAAATTTTTCTTTTCTAAATAACCATTGCTCTAGTGGATCATAATCTACGTGTGATGCATTTTTTTTTATAATTTTCGCACTCGTTTCCCAGATTTGTGTAAAATACGAAATATCCCTATGCTTCCCCATGTTAAATTTAGTTACAGAAAAAAGCACCAGATGGCGTTCCGACCTTTTACTTGTCAGAATTTTGGGAATGTACTTTTATGATCGGCAATTTAACGAATCATTCTACTGACAATGGTTTCACCAATGATTCTAGCCTTTGGTATAGAATACTTTACAAATTTGAATGAACACTACCGTGCCTGTGAAAATATTTTGTTCAAGACCATCCGAGCAAAAATAAATAATACTCTATTAATAACTGAAAATACAAAAATCACAAATAACAATATAATTACGACCTTCTGTATGATTGGAAAAATTAACCAACTAAAGTTATGCATTGGCACTTATACCGGGTGTTAATTAAAATACGGGCCATAGGAATATCTGTATTTACTTGGCTAAATAAATACTTATTTATCTATTATATACAGTAAAATCAATGACACCAAGGACGAGCATCCTACTAGTCTGTATCTTATTTCGGCATTGATTGTAATTGTCCTTTCGCGAATAATTTTTGTTGTGTACCAGAATTTCGTTCTTTTTTTAATTGTCCAGAAATTCATACATTTTTTCAGATTACGATGGCCAAGGTGGATGCCTTTTTAGATGCTCTAATCAATTATGACAAGGAAAATATTCATCCTGAAATAACCAAAGCCATTCAACCATATTTAAAAGATGGAGAATTCGAACCAGAATTCGTTAGATCAAAATCTGCAGCAGCTGCTGGTCTTTGTGCATGGGTCATTAATATTGTTAAATTTTATGAAGTATATTGTGATGTCGAACCGAAAAGAAAAGCACTAGCACAGGCTAACCTAGAACTTGCGGCCGCACAGGAAAAATTAAGCATTATTAAACGAAAAGTTGCTGTATGTCGATGAAATTGATTTCTTGTTACATATTATATTAACTAATATATTATAACTATTTATACTTAGTCCCTGGAAGATCAACTTGCCACACTTACCGCTGATTTTGAAAAAGCGACCGCCGAAAAATTATTATGTCAACAAGAAGCAGATGCTACCACCGCTACAATACAATTAGCTAATAGATTAGTAGGCGGACTAGCTAGTGAAAATGTGCGATGGGCAGAAGCTGTTTCAAAGTAATTATAAGTAATTTATTTTTAATTCATGGTATTTAAATATATATTATCCCCACAATTTATATATATAATATATATATATATATATATATATATATATATATATATATATATATATATATATATATATATATTCCAGTTTCACTCTACAAGGAACCACCCTCCCCGGTGATGTACTTCTCGTTACCGCATTCATATCATATGTTGGATGTTTCACTAAAGCATATCGCTTGGATTTAATTCATAAGATGTGGTTACCATTTATTAAAGGATTGGAAGTTAGTTACAAATCTTTCTGACAATATGCCTAAGGAGTAGCATACTGTAATATTTTCGACATTTCAGCCAGCTGTACCAATCACTATGGAACTAGATCCGTTATCCTTACTTACAGACGATACACAAATAGCTAAATGGCAAAACGAAGGTCTACCAAGTGACCGAATGTCTACAGAAAATGCAACGATATTAACTAACTCGGAAAGGTGGCCACTTATGATTGACCCACAGGTTAAGTATTTAAATTTATAATAAAATATAGTAATACGTATTCCAATTTCAGTGAATCGATGAAATATAGTGTGTCGTATTGTTTTAGCTCCAAGGAATTAAGTGGATAAAGGAAAAGTATGGTGAATCACTGCAGCTGATAAGACTTGGACAGAAAGGTTTCCTTGATATTGTAGAAAAGTCAATAACAATGGGTTATACAGTACTAGTAGAAAACATTGGTGAGAGTATCGACCCTGTGTTGGATCCTCTGCTAGGTAGAAATCTAATCAAGAAGGGAAGGTATACAGTTAAGTTTAAATGTTAATACACAAAAATAAACATGGTTATTTTCAGAGCAATTAAAATTTGTGACAAAGAAGTTGAATATAATTCGAATTTTCGCCTTATTTTACATACCAAATTGGCAAATCCACATTACAAACCGGAAATGCAAGCCCAAACTACACTGATTAATTTTACAGTTACCAGGGACGGATTAGAAGATCAATTGCTGGCGGAAGTTGTGAAAGCCGAACGACCAGATTTGGAAGATTTGAAAGTACTTAAATATTTCAGTCAGAGTCTTAAATAGGAATAATGTTGTTCAACAGATATTTTTGGTTTAGGTTCCTATCCTTATGTATTTTTTATTATTGAATTATAGATTCAATAACCATTTTATTCATAAGTATTTTTTGGTTTGGCAAAACATGAAAATTTAATTTGAAATGTCGAAATAATAATTTATTATTTGCAAAATTTATAAGTTTAATTAAAAAAAAAAGTTGATAATAAATTCATTGTATTTTCAAATAAAATAAGAAAGTAATTTGACGAAAATATTAATGTGTGGTAAGCGATCTTTTGCATTATAAAATATTTTCAATTAGTTCACAGTACAGATTTGGTTAAATGAAAAGTTTGTGGAATTTTTAAAATCACGGTTTAGGTTAGAATACAATTAATTCGCTCAACAAATTAATTTGTATACGGCGTTAACTGGATATTCTGGAACTATAATGCATAGATTTTGGGTATGCATAATTACAAGACTGGAGAAAGAAGATGACTGAACCAGAAAACCAAACAATTCGAATTATTTGAGAAACTAAGAGACAGGAAAACTTGATTCTAAGCATTGTCGGATATTTTTTACTGTAGATACTGCATACACGTTTCGATCACAGGATAAATTAAAGTAATCAGATCGATTTGAATGGTTCGCTAGGAGCACAAGAATGCGCCAAGATGTGCTCGTACTAATGCGACTTCGGGCGACATCCTTCCATCGGGCCAAAGGCCCTTGGGCTTGATCATCGTCACCCTGTGTGCATAATCGTCATCATAACACCCTTATTACATAAATAACTAATTTGTTAACGTGTCGACCATGTTCTCCGGTAATTCTCAAAGCGAAGAAAAATAACATCTTAAAATAAATAAAACACAAATTCAGAATATATTATGAGAAATATGTCAAAATTGTAAAATCGGCGTAGACGGTAGGCCAAAACTGGTCACTTGCAGTCATTTATTCCAACCGATCCGAATAAAATATTTTCCTATTTTGTTACATTTCAAGTTTAACTAAATAATCCTCAACAATGAATAAATATTTAATGTTAAATTTCACATGTTATATATCATATTTTTGCTCAAGTAAATCTTAAATAAAATTTGATATACAATTCAGTTTTTACATTATTCACATTACGAATGTTACGCTCATCTGTAAAAAAATTCGTTACACTCAATATTTTTTTCACATACAAATTGCTACATGGAATTCGAAAAACTCTTAGATCATTGCTTTTAAATAATGAATATCGATTTATTTTTAATTCGTATATGCAAAGGGATTTTCTTCTTTTACTCAAACTGAGATATACATAATGAAAGATATAATACCTGACTCTTGCCAACCCTAATGGAGGATTTTTTTTAGTAAATCACCTCAGTAAAATCACAACCCTAACAGCAGACCTGCTAGACTGTGTTTTGTGAAGGTTTAGTTTCTGTCTAAATCTGTTTTGGAAAACACACACAAATTTGTCAATTTGCACTAAAATAAAATAGGATTTGTATTTTACAATATTGTGATATGTTTATTTAGGCTGAACTAACCAAACAACAAAATGATTTTAAAATAATGTTAAAATCATTAGAAGACGATTTGCTGTCACGTTTGTCGTCAGCTGGTGGAAATTTATTAGGAGATACCACGTTAGTTGAAAACTTAGAAACAACAAAAAAAACTGCAGCTGAAATTGAAGTAAAGGTACTGGAAGCTAAAATTACTTCTATGCAAATAGACCAAGCTAGAGAATATTATAGACCAGCTTCGGCTCGTGCTAGCCTACTGTATTTTATACTAAACGATCTGCATATGATAAATCCAATATATCAGTTTTCCCTTAAGGTATTTTAACAAATACAAATCTAAATGTTTCGAATAAATAGTAATATTATACACAGGCATTCAGTGTAGTATTTCAAAAGGCAATTATCAGAGCAGAACCTGCTCTCAGTGTGAATGAACGAGTAAATAATCTTATAGACTGCATTACACATTCTGTGTTTCAATATACAACTAGAGGATTATTTGAATGTGACAAATTAATATTTGTTTCTCAAATGACATTTCAAGTAAGGATCTCTAAATAATGATAATTGTTTAGAAATATACCATTTTTTATTTTAGATACTTTTAATGAATGAAGAAATATCGGCACCTGAACTGGACTTTTTATTACGTTTTCCAATAAAACCCCATGTAACTAGTCCTGTGGATTTTTTATCCAACATTAGCTGGGGTGGCATTTGCAGCCTTGCTGGTAAAGACGAATTCCGCAATTTGGATCGAGATATTGAAAATTCATCAAAGAGATGGAAGAAATTAGTTGAATCTGAATGCCCTGAAAAAGAGAAATTTCCTCAAGAATGGAAAAGTAAAACGGCAATACAAAGGCTGTGCATGATGAGGGCACTGCGGCCTGATCGCATGACGTATGCAATGGCGTAAGTTATACTTATTTATTTCTACTCAACAATATACTATAACTTGAAAGAAACAATATTCGCCTAATAAGCCACCCTAAGGTAAACTGATGTAAGGAATTTTTTATCTGAAAGAGAACATTATTATCTCTCGCCAAGATTCGAACCCGGGTCTCTCGTTTGCCGGACAATTTCTTTTTACCGCTAAGCAACGGGAGACAACTAATTATTCTCAATCTGACCGTAGCTTTTAGCTTGTATCTTTCGGTTAAGTCCATACAAATGCTTTGTCCGAATTTATTTGTATTTACTGCCAACTTGTCCGGCATAATACAATAAACTATACAATAAAATTTCTGTAAGTTTCTTTGTAATAATAATACATAATAGGTTTTTTTGTTAAGAGAAGAGACTCCATACAAATGATTGGTAAAATAAGTATATTTGAAATATAAACATAGGTTACGAAGTGTTTTTTCTGCAATTGTAATTTTTAGATTCTTAGTTCCCGTTTCTCTTCTGACTATGTAACCCGGTGTTGATTTTTTCCAGCTGAATATAATTTTAATGTATTGCGTTAATCCTTTTTCGTTACTTTCGCATTGAAAAAAACCCCAAACCTCTGATCCGTATAAAACTGTGGATTCAAGTATTGTGTTATATAATTTAATATTCGTTTGCCAGCAATGCAATTGTGCTTTCAGCATGGTATTTTTTATGGCTCCAAGGGTTCTTCTACCTGTACTCAATCTTCCTAGTGTATTTTCATTAAATAATCCTGAAGTTGTAAATGTAACTCCTAGGTACGTATATTGACTTGTAAATTTGATTTCTTTGTTTTGACAGTGATGATTTATGCGTCGCGTCGTTTAGGCGTTCTTCTTACGTGAGAGTGAATAATTTTTGTTTTTTTTATACATTTACCTTAAGTTTGTGTAGATTACAATATTTAGTGAGTGCTACAAATTTTCTTGTATGTCAGGTTGGGAATAAGCGAATATTACTATGTCGTCTGCGTATTGCAATGAAAGAATTTCGGTTTTGTTGTTTATGAAGCACAATTGGAGATTTACTTGTCTGATATATACCGTGTGTCTCACAACGATCTACACATAGGACGTTACGCGCTCATTTGATTTTTGAATTCAAAATATTAATCTATAATTGTTAATATTATGCTTACTATTTTATTTCCTTTGATATTCTAGTACAATTTTGTAACATCGTCGTGAGACACACGGTATGTATATATATATATATATATATATATATATATATATATATATATATATATATATATATATATATATATTGTGACGATGTCACCAAACGAGCTCTAGCCACTTGGCTCGTTGCGCCAGGTCTCGGAGCGCGCGCGACTAATTGATCCGCACAGTACCGTACCTAACGCATGATACAACCGAAATGCAAGTTAGTAAACGATCAATTAGTCAAGCCGTATAAAAGGGCTGCGAGTAGACGAACAAAATCAGTTAGTATTCCGCTAGTGATCCGTTCTCCGCTGCAGTCAAACCGCTTGGTAAGCATATTGTTTCTATTATTCTTTACTGTACCGCCCTCTGTGGCAGTATTTATTTTTGTATTCGTTACTCTGCACTGTTGCAGACGTAGCAAGATTTATAAGTTTGTTTTCCGTCACACTGCGCCGGTCCTGCTGTGACGTCATCACTGTCTCTCTCTACACTGTGTCGGTCCTGTTGTAGAGGCTACAGTTAGTTAGGTTGTCTACGTCACACTGTGTCGGTCCTGCTGTGACGTCATCACTGTCTCTCTCTACACTGTGTCGGTCCTGTTGTAGAGGCTACAGTTAGTTAGGTTGTCTACGTCACACTGTGTCGGTCCTGCTGTGACGTCATCACTGTCTCTCTCTACACTGTGTCGGTCCTGTTGTAGAGGCTACAGTTAGTTAGGTTGTCTACGTCACACTGTGTCGGTCCTGCTGTGACGTCATCACTGTCTCTCTCTACACTGTGTCGGTCCTGTTGTAGAGGCTACAGTTAGTTAGGTTGTCTACGTCACACTGTGTCGGTCCTGCTGTGACGTCATCACTGTCTCTCTCTACACTGTGTCGGTCCTGTTGTAGAGGCTACAGTTAGTTAGGTTGTCTACGTCACACTGTGTCGGTCCTGCTGTGACGTCATCACTGTCTCTCTCTACACTGTGTCGGTCCTGTTGTAGAGGCTACAGTTAGTTAGGTTGTCTACGTCACACTGTGTCGGTCCTGCTGTGACGTCATCACTGTCTCTCTCTACACTGTGTCGGTCCTGTTGTAGAGGCTACAGTTAGTTAGGTTGTCTACGTCACACTGTGTCGGTCCTGCTGTGACGTCATCGTTGTTTCTCTCTGTACTGTGTCGGTCCTGTTACAGAGGATAAATAATTTCTGATTGGCTTTCCGCCACAATAATGTTATGTTATTTCCGTTGTATTTTCAAATGTTAGCTGCCTGTGTTATGTTTTCATAGTTCATAAATTGTTTGCCTACGTTATATTTTCTTATGTTATTTGCTGGTTCTATTATTAGTTATCAACACTGCGAGTGTCAGTGTCTCGTGAATAAATTAAAACGTTGTTTTCTGGCCAAATAAATTATTTCTTGTACCACCCTGACCTCCACTGAACTATCCCGGTCTAAGTCCGATTGGCGCCCGAGCAACCAGAACCCGCAACACCAGGGAGCGTCACAATATATATATATATATATATATATATATATATATATATATATATATATATATATATATATATATAGGGATAGCGCGCAACGTCCTATGTGTAGATCGTCGTGATACACACGGTATATATATATACATATATATATATATATATATATATATATATATATATATATATATATATATATATATATATATATATGGTGTGTATATGTAACCAGTACTCAAAAAAAGTATTTAAATACTAAATACTTGTAGAAAAGTATTTGAAATACTAAGTACTAATATTACTTAAAATACTTTTTAGCATGAAAATGTACTTAAAGTACTAAATACAAAGTAAAATTAACAACTCGATTATTCTAATACAGAATTCAATTTAAAAAGTAAATTGATAATAATATTATGAAAGATACTTGTTATTAATTTTTTCATTCAAACATACATTACATACTTATAAAAATAAATGTAGATATATTACAGTTTTGGGTGCGTCTCAGCAGTTCCCTTTCCCATTTGTTCCCGTTCCCATTTGTTCCCTTTCCCTTTTGTTCCCCTTTCCCATTTGTTCACATTCCCACGATTTTGAAATGCATCCCCGCCACATACTAATACTATTGCGATACATGCAAAATAAATCATATATATATATATATATATATATATATATATATATATATATATATATATATGTATATATATATATATATATATATATATATATATATATATATGCGTACTTACCGACACATTGAAACATGTAAGTATCGCAATAGTATTAGTTGTTACGATTATTTTTGTTTTCTCTACTATTGTCTCTTTTCCGTTTTGTTTGTGTTATGTTCTTACTTCTGCGTCACGTTTATAGTGTGCTGTCGTTCACTATTTGAAATGAAAATAAAATTAGTCCATCCCATTTTACCTTGCTGTAGTTTTAATATAAAATATAGAGTCATAATTTTACTCACCTATCTGTTTCTTTCATTTATAATAATACCATACTTATTTAATATTCATTCTCAGGTTATCTACCGCACACACTGTCAATCAAAACAATGAAGTCTACTTGTTTGTACAATTTAATTAGCAATAGAGACCCGCTTACACTATAACTAAATCAGTCAGCACAACTTTCATATGTTAATTTATTGGTATAATATACGGCCGTAATTATGTAAGTAGGAAATTTATATACGCATTCCGAGGAAACCCTTGTGTTAATTTATTTGCTCGTTGATTACAGTGGTAATTACATTTCAGATAAATATTTTACTTTCCCTGTGTAACGCTTGTTTTCTGTGACCTTGACGGCAAACTAGACATGTTTGGCGCTGATTTAAGTAACTTCCTATCTATTGTTCTCTCTTACATGTTCTTCCTTCCTTTTTCTTTTTTACTTAAGTCAACTTGTTTCCGGTTGACGGGCAGTCAGATTTTGGTTTTGAAACTTGAAAAGACAGGCCAAGGGCACTGTGCGAACTACATTTCTTTTTTTTGTTTTATCTTTTTTTTAACTTCGTGCTGAAGTTGCCCGTAAAGGGGATTTAGTAAAACGAAATCACCGTTTCGAAGTGTTTTTGTGTGATCGTTGCTTGAAGCGATACAACTCTTCGACGGACTCCCGTAAGGGGATTCAGGATTTCCCTGATGCCCAGAACGGCCTCCGCCTGGCGTCTTCCGCCGCCGGTGTGAGTCGTGACGGATTTTGACTTGGTTCAGCAGCCCTGAGGCGTGATTTCCGCGACCTAGGACGAGAGACACCCTCATACGCCACGAGTCCCGCAGACCGCCGACCAGTGCGGACCAGCTCTACGACCACGTGCGAGCTAAGTGGGCCAAACTCTGAGTTATTATCTTTTCTTCTCTTTCCCCCAGCCCTTTATTGTGTATTTTGTCCCATTGTTACTCAAGTTAAATATTCTGTTGTACAATATAAGTTTCCAGAGCAATTTGTTACGCTCGTTTCAGTATGTTCTATTTCTTCTGTGCATTTGGTTAATTTATTCAAATCTGTTATTACTATGTAAATGCGGATGTTCTGCCAATATTATCTTGTTAATTTGCGCTGGTACTATTTACTGTGTGCGAATCCGAACGTACCCTTGTGTGAACTTTGGTTGATCAATCTCGGGCCTCTTCGTATCATATGTTATTTTACCATCCGGGTATGGGGCGCGAGCGCAGGAAATAGTCCTACGCCATTTGATTTTTGTAGTGTTCCTATTGTGCAGCCATTTTGTAATTCTGAAACATCCGGGTCATAATTGTTGTATAATTTAGTTCACCGTCATTTATTTAATAATTATTTAATTTGGTTTATTTTGCGTTGTTATATTATTTCTTATTTTATTTTTGTTCAATTAATTTTTCTCTGTTCATCTTGTTATCATTATTGTTATTTATTTGCTCTCTATCTCTCTTTTTTTGTTATTCATTATTAAATTAGTTGATTTTAATTATTATTACTTTTGTTATTAACGCCTTGTCCGCTCCAACCCCTTCGTTGAGACTCTATTGCCAAGCTGTCTCCTTGTTGTCCAGCCTACCAGCGCAATTTGGCGAGGTGTAGGGAACATTTTAATTGCGTGGCGCCCATATCTTTCTCTAAGAACCACCCCGTCTCCACTGAGAGTCCGGCACCCTCATCTTTGGCGAAGACAGTTGTTCGCGCCCCATCCGGGCACGTAACATAGTATGTGGTGGGGATGCATTTCGAAATCGTGGGAATGTGAACAAATGGGAAAGGGGAACAAATGGGAAAGGGAACAAATGGGAAAGGGAACTGGTGAAATGCTCCCACAGTTTTAGTAAATTGTATGAAAGTACGAAGTAAGGTACTGATTTAGATAGTATAATAGTATAAATAATAGAAAAAACCATAAGGCTATTGTCTGATTAGTACACATCATTTACAAATTATTATTAGATGATTTAGATTTAAGCAGTAACAACTGTTGAAAATGTGTATCACTTAATACATGACGTCGTGGTGAGTTAATTATTCTCGCAAAAGAAAATAGTTTTTCCACGGGTGCTGACTGATGACGTCAGTGGCGTGTTATATTTTAATAAAAAGTTATTTAATATTTGGGTAATAATTGAGCATTAACAATTCAGTTCTTTTATCGTCTAAATATTATAATATTTCCAATTCATATTTATTTACGGTAACGACTGATTCTGTTTCATTTTCTGTGATATTTTCATCTCCAAATTGCACAACCTAAATTCCCTTGATGATGAAAAGTATTTAGTATTTAAATTATGTACTTTAAATACTTTTTGTTTTTTACTTTAAGTACTTTTTGTTACTTTAAATACACGAAAGTATTTAAAGTACTATTCAATGAGAAAAAGTACTTTCAGTACATTACTGAATACTAATTTACAAAAGTATTTTAAGTAAAGTATTTTAAGTACATGATATACTTAAAGTACTATTTCCAGTACTTTTACTTTAAGTACTTCCCAGCTCTGTATGTGATACAGTCAAAAGCATTTTTAAAATCAACAAAAATGGCGTACACCCCATGTTAGCATCGAAGACTGGATAATCGAGTTAGTGACAAAAATATTATCTATGCAGGATCTTCTTTTCCTGAACTCTGCTCAACCTAGGGTAAAATATTTTTGCTTTCAACCCATGTCTGCATTCTTTCATTTAAGATAAATGTGAATAATTTTGTTATAGAGTTGATTAGAGCAATAACTCTGTAATTATTTGCGTCCATTCCGTATTTTTTTAGAAGCTTTTATTTAGTTTCACTTGTGAGCCTGTCTGTCTGTCGTCTGAAATCGTATAAAAAATTAACAAAAATCATACAAATCTAAAATACTTAACAAATTTACAAAAATCATACAAATCGAAAATACTTCTTGCAAAATTTTCCTACATCGTTTCAGTTTCCCAAAACATGAGAAAACACGAAAAAGTTACAAATATCTTCGTTTCACATCCGGGTAGCATAAATTGATGAGGTTTTAACTGAATTGCGTAGAAATAGATGAATTGTATCATTCACGTATCAGGAGCATATAAAAGATACGAGGTTTAATGTATATGTACTCGTATACACACACATTTGTAATAAACTCATTATTCATTTTATTTATAGCAAATATAAAAGACCACCCAAAATAAGGACTAAAAAGAATAAAATAAAATAAATTTAAAAATGTTGTAATGTCCAATTTATATAAACATTGCACCCGACGCTTTTATTTCTTTATTTATTACTTTTTAGTGCAATTTAATAAAAGCTTGTTTTTAAAAATTATTTTTTTAATATATTTCATTTTGTGAGGTATTAATTTTTGGGTTTTTAGTTGATGTGGCAAGTTTTCCTCAGTAAGAAAGCTATTTAGTAGGTTTTTAATATATGCCACACAATTGGAAGGTGAATTTTTGAGCTGTTCATATATTATTCTATCAGACCCCGGGGATTTATTTGCCGTAACGTTTTTTAGGGCATAGTTAATTTCTTTAAAAATTATTTCATCACCTATTGCTGTGCCATCTTCCGATGAATTTGACCCAGTCCCTTAGTTTTATTGGATTTTTTACGTAATTCGTCGCTTGTAATGAGTTTATTGTATTCCAAAACTGTTTTTGTTTGCAACGTTTTCCAGTTTATTTTTGATCTCTAGGTTATATTTTTTCCCTTAGATATACTGAGCTTCTAACGTTTCTTTGTTTGTAAATACAGGACAAGTTTTGCTTTTGATAAATTGTGCTTCTTACAGTTTACAGTATAAGGTAATTTCTAGTGGCTTTTTAAGTGTGTTACATGTTTCATTAAACCATTGTTTTTTCTTGATTGTTTAAGTCGATTAGGAACTATTTTAATTACTTTGTAATTCCAATTTTGTTAGACATATTTTCAATTTCAATTTTAATAGTTTTATATAATTCTGTATCATTGTGGTCGGAGGAATCGCACAATTTACTCTGCAGCTCTTGTTTGTAGAGTTCGGCTTTTGTAATGTTCCAGTTAGTGTCTAATAGTTCTACTGCAGTATCATGTGCTCTGTTCTTATTAATTAAATTTGCAATTTTTACTGAGCATATAATATGATCGAATACTGGTATTTATTCAATGACAGTAAAATCCGTTATAAACTGGAGTGCACTTAGGTCGGTCCATATTAAATCTATTGTACTTTTTCCAGTCGCTCTTAAATAATTAATTTTACCAGGGTGTCACTCTGCAATCTACCATTGAGTACTATGAGATTTTCTTGCTAAAAGATTTCCGGTAAACCTTTACTTATTTTGATTAAAATTGTGTCATACGCAGTTCTGCAGGCATTCCAATTCGAATTACTGACAAAATAAACATTAACTTGTTTCATTTCTCCAATATGTGTAAGATTGATTTGGATACTGACTTATTATGTTTTGTAACCTTTCCGAAAAAAGACCAAGCAACACAGAATAATAAAATGAGTGGGAAAAAATAAGTTACGCCGAGAATAAAGTTTTGTACGTTATTTCGGAAAAGAAGAATAACGTTCTTTTTAAAAGCTACTTTATTGTAATGTTTCTTTTAAAATTGCTTGCGACGAAAACAATCATAAGAAAAAATTCATAACTTAAACCGATATCATGATTACTATAAACGACATTTCTTTAATGTACTTGTATACGTCCGGCCCGTTCTTCGCGAAAGTGATATCAATGTCCGATTGATAATGTAAGAGAACAAAAATTCGTTACAAAGTTTTATATTATTGATAGTTTAAATTTAGCAAAGATTATTATTGTCGTGAGTCAAGTCAGCAATAGATTCACATGGTCAGATTCAGAGAAATATTGTACCAGCCGGAAACGCGCATAAGGTGCTGTTGTTGCCGGGAGACAAGTCAGCACTAGATACACATGGTTAATTGCAGAAGAATATTGCATCAGCCGGAAACGGGATCAAGGGCGGTATTATTGTCGCGAATCGAGTCTGCAGTAGATTGGTTAATCGTTCTAAGAATATATCACGTGTGTGGAGTCACGTCGTAGCAATATCGGTAGCGTAGCATGGGAAATGCAGGGTGCAACAATGATGCGCCATCGGCCGCGATAATATTATCTCTAATTGCTTACTCAAGGAGTAATTATGCTGAGACACAACTAATTAGCTATAAAAGGGTAGCAACATGAGCACAGAAGGAGGTTCCAAGAGAGTTGCTGGAAAGTCTAGAGAGTTGCGAGAAAGTTTCTGGAGAGTTCCAACAGAATTAAGTTCCTGCGGGTTCCCAACAGGGTCAGTTCCAACGGAAGGAATATAAAGTGAAGTGCTGCTGGTTAATGCCCAAGGGTGACCTTCATGTACCAGTTCTTCTAGTGTAGTGCAAGTTGCAGCGTGTGCTCAGCAAGGAGTGATCAGTGTTAGTGTAGGTGCTGAACCCTCATAGCAGTAATTAATTGTGTCCAGCATTCTGCTCAGCTACCAACCCCGACTGTAAGTTGTGTCTACCGCTCGACACAGTTCGGCCAACCATTTTCCATCAGAACGTAAGTGACTATTTATAAATTGTAATTTCCGTACTCCTAATAAATTGTGCATCGTCCAAGTCTAATTCTCTTTTAAAAACCATCCACCTCACACTCAAAGGTCGGGCCCAATAGTATAAGTAAGGACAACAAGCAAACATTCCTTACAATATATATATATATATATATATATATATATATATATATATATATATATATATAAATATATATATATATATATATATATATATATATATATATATATATATATATATATATGTATATATATACTTATAGCGGGTGTCTCAAGAAATATGGGACATAGGGAATTACCATGTAAATTTAGAAAAATTGTGATTACTTCTAAACATTACATTTTAGAGCAAAAGTGGAAATAAAAATATTGTTCAGAATTAAAACCTACATAATACGATGCCATATTTAATGCTCAGATATGTTTCTATAACAATACAGCACGCTCGGCACGGCTATTGGGATTCATTCTTGAGAGCAGTAGTGAACAGGGTTATAATTTAGTTGAGTCAAAAACAATTACAACGTAGATTAGCTGTAGTTATAAGTGAAATTCATAGTTTGTGCTCCCCCCAGCAACTTAAAATGGTTCTATCACACCAGTACGCTACCGAAAAAAAGTTAATAAAGCTACTTACACCATATATGTTCTGTCTAAAATTGTTGATAAAAATATATTTAAGTTAGTGAATTCACACACTTTCATTCTCATTTCACATATGAAATAATTTTTTTGGGTTTACGCTTCCCATGCATAATAAAATTGAGTCCTCAGAAATCATGCATAGGCAAATTTAAAGAAGTTTCTTTCATTTTCACTGTATATTTTTAAGAAATATTAAAATGTTCCCACTTTATTAAATTTACATTCATGCGTTTTACAGATCAGTGATTCTCATTATTTAAATTCTCGCGGCACATTTTCCGAAAAAAATGGCGGCCCTTAATATTATTTTCAGCAAGGTTATAATTATACTAGGCTCGCTGAACGGGTATGCAACGCGCGTAGGACGTACCGGGACTACGCCGGCTTTATCGATTGACGCTAATTCGAAGTTCGCTGAGAAATACTCTTGAGATTTCATGGCACTTACTTGAAGAAACATTAAGAATATACAAGACAGTCAAAGAAAATATTAGTAACTTCTATCCATAATACAGCTCTGTACGAGAAAGGTCCATACTATAACTGCATATTATGCAATAGTACACAGCCGAAAGCATTAAGGAAAGCACTTCCAACATGTTAAGAACATAATAAAGAATACTATGCAACTGAATATATTGCAGAAATTGTGTGTTTATATTAATCATATGTTATTTGTATAATTTACAGGACATTTATAGAAGAAAAACTGGGTTCAAAATATGTCCAAAATAAAACCGTGGAATTTGAAATGTCTTTTGAAGAAACAAGTCCTTCAACTCCAATTTTCTTCATTTTATCGCCTGGTGTGAATCCTTTAAAGGTACATTGTAGCATTTATGTTGAGAATTATTACTTATCGCAAATTATAAATTGTAGGACGTAGAAAATTTGGGGGAGAAACTTGGTTTCACTGCAGACTTACACAACTTTCACAATGTTTCGTTGGGACAGGGACAAGAAATTGTAGCTGAAAGTGCCATGGACACAGCAGCGCAGCAAGGGCATTGGGTTGTTTTACAAAACATACATCTAGTCAAAAAGTGGCTACCTACATTGGAAAAAAAATTAGAATATTATGCAGAGGGTTCTAACGAGAAATATCGCGTATTCATGAGCGCTGAACCTGCCGCCACACCCACAGCTCACATCATTCCGCAAGGCATATTAGAATCATCCATAAAAATAACAAACGAACCACCGACTGGTATGCAGGCTAATTTGCATAAAGCTTTTTCCAACTTTAATCAGGAAACTTTAGAACAGTGCGGCAAGGAAGCCGAATTTAAAGTTATCTTGTTTTCTCTTTGTTACTTTCACGCTGTAGTTGCCGAACGACGTAAATTTGGGCCTCAAGGCTGGAATAAGGTGTATCCATTTAATGTCGGTGATTTGAATATTAGTGTATTTGTACTATACAACTACTTAGAAGCAAATTCAAAAGTACCGTGGGAGGATCTCAGGTATTTATTTGGTGAAATAATGTACGGTGGTCATATCACTGATGACTGGGACCGACGACTATGTATCACGTATTTGGAAGAACTTTTGCAACCTGACTTGGTCGATGGAGAACTTTTATTAGCACCCGGTTTTCCAGCACCTCCTAACACCGATTATGTAGGATATCATACGTATATTGACGAAATGATGCCAATTGAATCTCCATATCTATACGGCTTACATCCGAATGCAGAAATAGGGTTTTTAACGACGACTGTGGAAAATCTCTTTAGAACTGTTTTTGAAATGCAACCAAGGGACGCAGGAGCATCGGGAGGTAGTACAATAACCAGAGAAGACAAAGTAAGAACATGAAATAAATAATAGTGGACAGGTAATCACGTATAACACGGCAGTGTAGTGCGAAATCGTGTACCAATGTAAAAATTTAGTATATAACGTTACCACAAGACTTTTTAACTTGTCGACTTACTGTCAAAGAGCTATAAAGTTCGGTAGGAATTCTGTAACATCTTCCGATTTTAAAAATTTTCGCAGAAATTTCAGACATACCCCTACATCACGACATGGCTATTACAACATATATCCGCATGTATGTCATCTGTCCGCTCCATCGCTTCCTCGCTCGTACGTGTTTTGTTCCACTAAGTCCTCATAGATTATCCAACATACCTGAATGAATTTTTTTATACCTAATATGTTCTAATTATTATTTTAAATAAAATTTTAAATAGTATCTGAGAAAAAAAAACTCAAACAATTTTCTCATCTATTTTCCACATCTTTTATATTAATAGATTATGTAAGGCGAATGAAAAAAAACATAGTGCATAGTCAGCGTTGCATTTGTCACCAAAAGAAAATCGATGTTTTGACAGGTGAATATATATTTTCTATTTGTGTTTTTGCGGCTGCTTCTTGCATGCAGAATCGAAATGTACATTAGCATTGGGCATTCCATTCTAAACGAGAACTTTCTGTTGGTGATTAGGTAAAATATTCCTTGTCCTGTTGGCATCTTGTAGTTTTTTTTTCAATATAATTACATTTTTGGGTGGGTGTGAGTCTCTATTGTAATCACGGAACGCGTTTTCTATCTGTCCAGAGATCTTATCGCTCTCACCTCTGTTTTGCTCTTTCTATGGACAACACATCTTCTTTATTTCCGAAAGAGCACTGACTTTCTTTGTGCTACACTCTAATGTTTTATAATTTCATCCGGTCGGATTTTTTAACTTGTTTTCCACTTCGTGTATTTGTCCCATGTGGAGTTTATTGCTGGACAACTTACTTGATTCTGCTTGAGGTCTTTTTCGCATCGCAAATACTTCCTGTCCTTTTTGGACGGTTTTGCCCCTTGATTTGATTAAGACTTTTGCCATATTGGTTCTTGAACATGTTGGTTGAATTTAATCTGGTCTACATCTTGGTTTTTGACTGAGGTTTTCTCGGCGTGAAGCGTCTTTCATTATTTTTTTATTTCTTCTGCGCGTTCGTCGTTATTTTTGCTAGAGTTAGCGTTGACTTAAATTATAAGCGTTCTGATAACATACGGTCCCTGATATCAACTACGATGTCGTCTCGAGTCATCTCTTCCTTCAAGGCTCCGTACTCGCATGTTTCTTCAAGATTATAAAGTGAGGTGATGAATGCTTTGATTGGCTCACCTTCACGCTGTATTCTCGTATTGACAGTTACCCTCTCGAAGACCACGTTCTTTCTGAAGATAAAGTTTTCTATTAGCTAATTGACCTGCTATTCCTCTAGTTTGTTGCTCAACTTTGAGAGATGCGAAAACGTTCGAATCGCCAGATTCATCGTGTCCACTCTTTAGGTGTGGCAAAAGGAAAACGTTCTAGTGTGATAATTTGAAATTGCGTCCCTTGCGACCATGTTTGTTCAGAAAGTCCGCAGAAAATTATTGATGCAATGACCTGGAGGAATCTTTTATCCCCCTTTTTTGTGTTCGACTCGTTATTGCCTTTCGTTCATGACTGTATTGTTTTAGCGCTGGTATCAAGTGTTGTTATTCGTTGTTTATAGCAATAACTTCTGTTTGGCCCGAATTCACTATTATCTCTATATAGTCTTTCTGTCCAACCATCTTATCGCTCCCTCCTCTGTTCTCCACTCTTTATTACTTCACCTCTAGTGACATATCACGGGCACTCGTCAGTTAATACTCACGCGCTTGGCTCACCGGATAGTTCAACTTTCTACAATTTTATGTGAAAAATAATTTCCTCTCGATTTATTTTTGAAATATTTTTTGTATATTATTTTTTTTTAATTACATTTATGGAAATCCTTTATAACAATGCAACATAATAGCAGGGTATTTTCCGTACTAAATAATACAAATATCTTGTTAGAAATTTTTAATGGTACAATGAAATTATATACCGGGTGTCCCAAGAAATCTGGGACATAGGGAATTAACATGTAAATATAGAAATATTGTGATTACTTCTGAACAATACATTTTAGAACAAAGGTGTAAATAAAAAAATTGTTCCGAATTAAAACCTATATATATATATATATATATATATATATATATATATATATATATATATATATAAAGTGAGCAAGCGTTACCGAAATTAATCAATCGTATTAGAGCAAAACCGCGTTGCACAAATATCGTGTTATACGGAGGTTTCCTGTATGCAAATTATACTCTATATTTATTTGTTTGTGTTCTACAGGTTAAACAAATTGTTGATGAAATGATGGAGAAATTACCAGAGGATTTTAATATGGCAGAAATAATGGGAAAAGTAGAAGAACGTACACCATATGTTATAGTAGCATTTCAGGAATGTGAACGGATGAATTATTTAACAGGAGAAATTAAGAGATCACTCAAGGAATTGGATTTAGGATTAAAGGTGATGTAACACTGTAAATAGTGAATTATTATTAATAAATGGCAGTATGGTCACATGATACAGGCAGGTGAAGGATACAAGGAAAAAACAATGTATGTCCCGCAGACAAGTATCAGAGTAATTCGAATTTTAAGAATAACTACTTAAATACCTTACTAATTTATTTCAAAAGCAGAGTCAAATCGATTATGAAAATATTATAAGATGTTTATTTTCCAAATTAACCCTTACATGCAAATAAAATCTATCCTCTAGTGATAATAAAACAAAATATAACTCATATATGTAAGATGCGCAAATGTCTATTTAGTCGTGCGGTAGATCTTTAAATTGGTATCAACTGCATATGAGAACATGTTCATGCAAATATGTTTTTAAACAAACTAGTTTTAAACTCACCATCATATAGATTATCTGGTAGTTTGAATTACTTTGGCAGTAACTCTGTTGTTCTGAATTTTACCATTGACTATTCTTTGATTCCATGAACTATTGTATGATTCTCTAATTAGAATAAATCGACATTAATCCAGTGTGTACGAAACATCTTCCATTTTTTGGATAAGTGAAAACCATTTTTTGGCATACAAATTCTGTAAAAGCGAAATCCAGTCCATTATCATAGTTTGGGTGACCTGTTGTACAGACTGCCAGTCTGTAGTCAATGCCAAATTCTTGTTCTGTTCGCCATTCCCATCGCAAAGAATGTGCAAATGTTTGACTTAATCAGGAACATAATTATACAAAATATGTAATAAAAAGGATGTAACTTCATTTGGGTCTGTTTTCCATGTGCCTCTGGATATGTGTAGAAAATTGATTATCCCGAATACAAAACACCACTATTAAGAGAGTATACTGATAATTGCCACCCACGTTAGCCAATAATACTTTTTTTTGTAATCTATAGAAATAGTAAGACAGTTAGGTTACCTTTTTGCATTCAATCGGGCATTTCTTTTTCTATCCTAAAGCGTTTCTGCCCATCTTTTAAGCAAATTCATTATCCAAAGTTAGCTTTTTAATATCTTTATCATTGTTATCAGCTGATAAAGTTCTTAACAATCCATTTAACTTGTCACAGGAAGAACAAGTATCTGGTCTTCATTACCCGAAGAATAAATTAAATTTTGTATTAAAAATACTCGTATGTTTGTATGTATCATAAGAAACGTTTATATTCAGCTGATCGGGAAGATATTTTTTAGATTGATGTAGTCTGTAATGAGACAGCCTTATCTTGAATGGGTATATGTGTTCGAAAACAGCATCAAAATATTAATTTTTTAACTTTCTGTGTTTACCACTATGTTTGTCTCTTTTATCCAGAAGAGCAACTCCACTTTTCTTTAACGATTTTTGAAGATACATTTTCTAGTTTACCTTTACTTATACCTTGGACTGCTCGAAACGCTTGAGAGGAATATCTACAGGTGTATTGTTTCTTTGTAACCTTAGTTTATGGGAAAACGGTGCGTCGTGAAAATTTATCATTTTTGTTTTGTTTTCTGCTGCGATAACGTACAGAAATTATATTGATTAAACCACATAAGTATTAATTTTGGGCATTATAAGTTTCAATACTATTGAAATTCATTAGTATCAGTTTTTTCTTCTTCAAATGTCGTGTTTTTATAGCATTTAAGGAAGGCGTGGTTAACAGTTTTTACCCCCGGGAAAAAAACGAAATATTAAAATTACAAATATTAAATACAAAAACGATTCGTTTTTGTTTTAAGTAAACAAAATTTTATTATGGAATTTGTTTATTAATAAATGTAAGTAATTTGGTATAACAAATTAAAAATCTAATGTTAAATAGCTAAAATAGAAAAAAAAATCGCGGGCCGTATGTTGGCCATGCCTGATTTAAGGTGTTTACATTGACAAGGGTAACCTTCATGCGTCTGAAGTCGCATTTTTTTCAATACTTCAGACATTTTTCCCATCTTCCTTTTTTGGCGCAAATTGCCTTCACGACCACTATTTGCATAACCCACACTACAAATAGATTTAAAATCTTTTATTGATGGCATACCTATTACAAATTAAATTATCACTAAATTACAAATATGACAGCACAGGAAACAATAACCTAAAACTTAGGTCACTCGAAAACTCATAAAACCACTTAATTTTCAAAATAAGGCGTCTGGACATTCATTGTTGTTTTCGTTTTACGCGCGGACAAACTTGTATTTTCCGCATGCGGTGATTTAAACATTTTCAATAAAGTGGAACTTACCTACTTATATCTCTATATAATTTACCCAATATATTGAAAGCCGGCGTTTCCAACTGATGGCACTAAGAGTTTAAATTTTGATATAAATGTGACATACATACCATAACTTTCATGTGTACTCAAAACACGATGTGATCAGAATCACTGATTTAAATCACGTGATTTAAATCATACACACGCGGATAACTAACGATTCAGACTGTCGTGTTTTATAATAACTAGTATGGATGTTGCTGTGATTTTATCAAGTGACTTTTGTTCAGAATTTTAGTCTACTGCTTTCTAAACATTTGAATCATTTTATGTAAAACCTTTTGAAGATAAATTTCCTGCTAATTAACCAAATGAAATATCAATTTGTCTACATCATAGGGTGAACTAACTATTACATCTGACATGGAGGATTTAGAAAATGCATTATTTCTGGATCAAGTTCCACCGGTGTGGTGTCAAAGAGCTTACCCATCACTATTAGGACTAACTACTTGGTTCATTGATTTATTACTACGAATCAGAGAACTAGAAACATGGTCCACAGATTTTGTTGTAAGAATAGAAATACATATGTTTAATTAAAAAAAAACTCATATTAATTTGTTACTAGTTACCATGCTCTGTGTGGCTAGGAGGATTTTTCAATCCTCAATCATTGCTTACAGCTATAATGCAGAGTACGGCGCGCAGGAATGAACTTCCTCTTGATAAGATGTGTTTGCAGTGTGATGTTACCAAAAAACAGAAAGAAGATTTCACGTATAATCTTAATTCAATTATTTTTGAATGCAGTTAATATACATGCATCTATGTTCACAGATCAGCACCACGTGACGGTGCGTATGTACACGGACTTCATATGGAGGGCGCCCGATGGGATATACAATCTGGTATTATCATGGACTCACGATTAAAAGAATTATTCCCAAATATGCCAGTTATAAATATTCGGGCAATCACTCAAGATAAGCAAGATTTACGTAACATGTACGAATGTCCCGTTTATAAAACTAGAACCCGAGGACCCACGTACGTATGGACATTTAACCTAAAAACAAAAGACAAATCGGCAAAATGGACCCTTGCTGGAGTTGCTTTACTACTGCAAATATAAGAAAATATTTTACCAATCTAATTTGTATAATTAGTAGAACGAGCATAGTAATTCATTATACATAAATGTTTTATTAATATATAACGAGCGATAGTGGAAAAATAAAAGTTCAACTATCTCAGTAATGGGAAAGGCTTGTTATATGTGTATGTAATTCGCAATGTAATTTTAACTTTCATCAATAGATCAGAGTTATTGGCATATAAGAATAATATACTAATGTAGGTGTATATCGACTCACATTGAAATTGAAATATATTAGTAATAATAATGTACTGATTATTAATCACAAAATAAATATTAAATTTAATGTCGAATTACTTCTTTTTTATCTTCTGTTATATAAAACACATTTTTTAATACTTTTTTTTCGTTTCTTTGTTTTTCTTTTTAATAAAATCTTACCTTTTCCTTTTTTGCACATATATTTTTTCTTGCTTTAAAAATAGACATTATCCTAGTGTGGAATATAGTCTACATATGATACTGTTAGAAATAAAGTACGAGTGAGTATAAAGAAGAGTGATAACGTAAGGACAGAGACTGACGACACTGAGACACAAGAGTCTAGTCGTCAGACCAATTTATTTTCACGAGCTCGCACGAACATACAAGTCTGACTACATACACAATTTGTATAGTTCTACCAAAGGTAAGAAGTACTGAAAGTAAAATTACACCAATAAATAAATAAATTAATATGTCCCAGAGCATTTGTTAACAACCATAATTACGGTATAATTATCAATGTTTAAATATCTTGCAGTTCTGTTATTGAAATTTCTTCAAATTAAGCTATATTACAATTAGTAATTTGGCATACATAAGGCTATATATAAGCGTGTATCATAGAATAAATTACTTCCGGGTTAATATTTGAAATGTTTTTGTTTTAGGTTGTTATAAATATGTTCTAGTTATAGTTGATTGTGTAACATTAATTCGTTCATTCTTACAAGTAAAATAAAAATTTTCTTCATGGGGAATTCAAAATGCGCCATCTGTTAATCATTTTCCGAATTGACGTGATGTCGGAATTTATGACCCACTTGTGATTTTCATATTATATGACAGAATTATCAATGTTTTGGCTTTATTTTGTAATAAATATGTTCTAGTAGATTGTCTAACACTAATTTCTTGTCTCTTACAAGTAAAATAAAAATTTTCGTCATGAGGAATTCAAAATGCGCCATCTGTTTATCATTTTCCCACTTGACGTGATGTCGGAATTATGACCCACTTGTGATTTTCATATTTTACGAAAGAATTATTAATGTTTTGGTATTATTTTGTAATAGACATGAATCAGTTTGCTTTCACACCCTTTTCTAAACATATAGTTAAAAAAAAACATATTTAAATAGAAACAGTGCAAGGTTATGTACGTTCTGGATAGTCCATCATCGTAATTATAGTCAAAAACGATTTGTTAACACATTTTATAAGAAAACTATGTTGATTATCCCAAAGTGATACACATCAATATTTAGCTAAAAGTTATATGTTTCGAGATTAATAATTACAAAGGCGATATCTGTACGAATACAAAAGTTATATGATTATAAACAACCAATGGTTGGACAATACAATTTACTGCTCGCAAGAAGCCCTTCCACAGTTTCCCTATATTTTGTTTAAAATCACCTTCATATTCTATAGTACAACAATTGAATAAATAGAATATGTTATGTTTTTCAATATATAATTAATATGTAGCTATTACGATAAACATACATGTACGTATGGAGTAAAAACTCCAATCATCTGTATATTTATCCGATTGTAAATGATACTTTGACTGAATATTGTAACTGCAAAAAACCAAGGCCGTTTAAGGGAATGGACGAGACATGTCAATATAAAAGACTTGCATCAAAGTGAAAGCGAAAGAGAGAGCGAGATGGATTTATGGAAAGACTGTAAATTCTATGTCTAATTTTATTCCATACTAGTGCGCATGCGTAGTGGAGCACGTAATTTTTATTTCTTACTTATGCGCATGAGTAGTACACCACGTGGTCATGTAAAGCCAGGAAACTGCAACGGATCACGTGTTGTGTTTGCCGTTGCCACTATCGCCATGCGGTACCTAAATGTTTTTATCAATTAAACTTGTATACAAAATTGATTCGAATGTAAATTAAAAATATGGATAAATTGTAATAATACAAGATTAACAATAATAATGCACTTAATCTTACATTTTAAGTTAGATAAATATATTTTTCAAAATAAATATTTCATTAAATACAACAGCTGATTGAAGACCACTTATTACGCAGACGCAGAAGCATCAGGTAAAAATAAAGACAGACAAAATGGATCTTGCATAAGTCTATCGCACTCTCTCTTTCATTTTCAGTAAAAGAGCCTGCATGACCCGTCCATTCTCTTAAACGTCCTTGCAAAAAACCTGGCCGGCTGAACAATCTGATGCATTAAATAACTATATTATTGCTAAATTTCCATTGAATATTAACAATTCTTGATCAAAAATGAGTCTTGCTGCATATGGATGTGAGATACGTCTTAAATTTCAATTGAAATAACATAAATTGTTATAACTTTTATTTAAAAATAGATATAAACATGCGATCTTTATTAAATTGTAAGCTGTAATATGGTGAACATATTGTACTAATAAAATAATACTATTATAAGGGTATAATTCTAATTAATTAGTAAAAAATATGCATAAGTGAATCATTGGTTGTTTATAATCATATAACTTTTGTATTCGTACAGATATCGCCTTTGTAATTATTAATCTCGATACATATAACTTTTAGCTAAATACTGATGTGCCTCACTTTGGGATAATTAATATAGTTTTCTTATAAAATGTGTTAACAAATCGTATTTGACAATAATTACAGTGATGGACTATCCAGTATTGTACATATCCTTGCACTGTTTCTACATAAATATGTTTTTTTTTTAATATATGTTTAGAAAAAGGTGTGAAAGCAAACTGATTCATGTTTATTCGAAAATAAAACCAAAACATTGATAATTCTTTCGTATAATATGAAAATCACAAGTGGGTCATAATTCCGACATCACATCAATTGTCAAAATATTACATACAGTGTCTACAAGTGGCGTATTTTGAATTTACTTTGTTACTATCATGTAATAATTGTAAGAAGTAATGTTAATATTAAAATGTTCACTGCATCACATTGATTAGAAGCAGAATGAAAAACATTGACAAATATTATATACATTCCTAGTTACATAAATGGATCATTATTTCATCATTCCGATAGCTGCTAACAGGCAATAAGTTCGTGATGTATGATTTACAATAAAATCTAATTAATGCGTTGAATAGTTACAATCACATTTATTTATATTGCCTTTCCAGTCTTTATTGTCATAGTAATTCGCAAGAAAAGAATATGGATATATTGCTATAATTAACAAAAGATTCTTATATAAATTAATAGAACAATAACACAATTCTTAACATATTTTACATGAAACCTTAGCATGAAATTATTGTTTCCATATAGAAACATAGACCCGTGGCCAACTCTCATGCAATTTCTTTTTGAACTTATGATAAATATTTATTAACATTTTCGCCATTTCTTCTTGGTTTGCAGAATCCACTGTAGTTCCCTTCCAGTGTTCTCTAGCACTTCGGATCTACGTAGTTGTACCTCCTTTCTTTCTGGTTGTGAACAGACCGCCACAATATGTTCTACCGTCTCCTCCTCAGTTTCACATCATATTCTGCATCTCCGTTCTTCTGTATATTGCCAGAATTTTTTCGCTCTTTCCTTGTTTCCTCATCTGAAACGGGCTATTGCATTAATAGGTTCCTGTTTCTTATTCTACAGGTATCCTGGAATTTATAAAGTTCTTATTATTTCATACTTATTGTGACTTGAATTGTGTATTCTCTTGGGATTGTATTTCTGCTTCTTTTCTTTTCTGCACCAAGGCATATGCTTATTTCTATACTCTCCATAGATTAATAATCCAATCCTTAACATATTTTATATGAAATCTTCATGATATTAGTATTTTCTGATAGAAACATTTAGTAAGATTTATAAAATGCATAACAGAACAAATAGGTTAACTTAAATGACAGCTTGCACAAACGTCATCATTTGAGAAGGTCATAATTTCACATAAAGATTAAATTGTTGTTAATCGTGTCCACAGTCAATGTATTAAGGTTCAATAGTCGGAATTTGGACAGGAAAGTCAGAAATAAAAACACTTTCAGACGTTAAGATGACGTTTCGGTATATTTGATACCATCTTCAGAGCTAAAGATACCTGTTATTTTAGGTCTGAAGATGGTATCAAATATACCGAAACGTCAGCTTAACGTCTGAAAGTGTTTTTATTTCTGACTTTCCTGTCCAAATTCCGACTATTGAACCTTAATAAAGAATAAAGTGCTATTAAATATTTTAATTAATTTCATACAACCTAATAACTTCTACGTATATCACTGCAGATCTTAGAATCTTATTTTAACTACACATGTCATGAAACAAAAATGAAAATGTTCAACTATTTTCCTTCGCTGGTGTGACTGCGGTTTTTGACGTATTAGTGACGTCAGATCCGGGGCGGAGTTACGCGATGTCGGAATTATAAGCCTCACCCGCAATTCTCACCTGTTACAATACTCATTTGTTACAATTTCTCATTTGTTGCAATTCTAATTTTTTACAATGTATCCCCACTCCAAATAAATAATTCATAATTATTACATTATATTCATACCATAATTACAATTTTAATTATATGTTTATCACATTATTGAATATTTTGAGTATACGAATATAACCTCCAAATGAAACAGATTGATACATTTTTTTTTCCTTGTGTATAACTTTACTGTATATCAAAAATAAATGCAATATCCTTTTCCGCAGTATGGATTCCTCATCTTCCTGATCCTATGATTAATACCAGTCATTTGACAGCGACTCAACCTCTGATAATACTGCAGATACCAGAATCTGAAAACGTGTTATCAAATCCCGCAAGAATCTCTTGAATATATACAAAATAACCTAGATATTAAAAAAAGAAACTCTCCCTGATGTTTTGAATTGATATTTTATAATGGAAGAATACAACAACAAATATTACATGGTATTTAGATATTATAAATAATAAACAACATTAATATTATATTAATACTTACAAAAACCAAAATGATAATTTAGTTCAGGATAGTTTATAATTTTCTGCTCTGACACTTTGCAGTCAAATTACTTTAGAATTATTTACAAAGCACTGTAGAATTACGAAGCGTCTCTTACGCTGCAATTCTCATTTGTTACAATTCTCATTTGTTACAATTTCTCATTTGTTACAATTTCTCATTTGTTACAATTTCTCATTTGTTACAATTCTCATTTGTTGCAAGGCACCGCCCACTTTTCTCGATGTCAAGCGAGTTTACAGTCGCCCAGTTATTATACAGAGAGAGCAAAAATGACTGAAGCGTGCCGCTCTATTGTGATTGTCAAGTTGCCGCTTCACTATAGTAGTAACTATAGTAACCATAGTAACGATTTGAAACAAACACAATACATAGGCGTGCCAACGAATTTCTCGGTTTATACCGGCCTGCGACATATAATACTTTTATAATAAAAATAATTTAGATCAGTTAAAGTTGGAAATAATTTTATACCATGAAATGAAAATATTTTTATGTATTTAGAATATTTACGTTACATTATAACATTATTTATGAGATCAGTACATTTCCAAGTCACCCAAGAGGTAGTACTGTCGACTCGTTACTCAAAAATTATAGTGTCAGAGTTCCTCAAAATGAACGCCGAAGTAAACATTTCAGGCCTATTTTACACTTGTATTAATTACCACAACATTAACACGTTGCAGTGTATATTCACATTGGTTACAGTACAGAATTATAAGTGCGCAACACTTGCATAATATACATTTAACGTTCAAAGCTTTTTGATTACAGGGACCGTGATCACGCTATAAGTGAAGTTCATCGGTGTAGTAAGTTTCGGTACAGTTCTCAGGCATTTTAGGTGTTAAATTAATGACTAATTACAACAAATGTTCAAAATGACCTCCATTTCCTTCAATACATTTGTTTACCCGTCTTTGCATATTTAGAAACACATTTCTTAATTCCTCTTCTGAAATGTTTCGAACTGCATTTGTTATTGCGTCTTCTAATTCTTCTAACGTATGCATTCTGTTTGCATATATTTTTGTTTTTAAATAGCCGAAAAGATAGAAATCCAGCGGTGTCATATCAGGAGATCGTGGTGGCCAGCGATGTTTGCTAATAATCCGCTCATCATAAAATTCTCTTAAATAATTTAATGTTGCATTCGAAGTATGTGCTGTAGCTCCATCTTGTTGAAAATAGCCCCTGTTTAATTCATCATCATGTAATTGTTCAATATATGGACGCAAAATTATTCTAATATATCTTTCGGACGTTATTGTTTCATAAAAAAATATTGGTCCGATGATTCTTCGGCGTGACATCGCTAACCAGACACCTACTTTGAATGGGTGTAAACTTCTTTCAGTATGAACATGTGGATTTTCGTAAGACCAAGTTCGGTAATTTTGTGAATTAACATACCCACTTAAATGGAACCAAGCTTCATCAGTAAAAAATGTCAAATCTAATAATTCCTCATTCATATTTTCAAGGAACCAGTGACAATATTCCAAACGTTTTCCATAATCTAATGGAAGTAATTCTTGGACAACACTTATTTTATAAGCATGCAGATGAAGTTTTTTCGTTGCTGTCCGACAAGTTCCATACGAGAGTCCTACATATGCAAATAATAATGTTAGTCATTTATGAACAATAATTATAATAGACTGGAACATAAGTTACTAACCTGTTTGTCTAGATAAATGCCGCAATGATTTATGAGGACTTTCTTCAAGACGTTGTTGCACATCTTCAAGAACTGGTTGTGTTAATATACGATGTCGTCCCGTTGATTTTCCTTTGACAACACTTCCAGTGTTTCGGAAACGATCAACCACTCTTGCCACATGTTGCCTAAATGTATCATATGTAATTTCCTCGAAATTAGGGTAGTTCTGTAAAAATTGTTCATGGCAACTTTGAACAGAATACTTCCATTCGTTTTCATTTCGAACGCCAGAACGAAAATATGCTTCTAAAAGAAACTTATCGTGATCGTCACCAAACATTGTAACCTAAAAGATTCATAAAACTATTGTTCAGAAATACAAGAAAATATTACTTAATTATATACTTACGTTATTATTAAACACAGATAAAGATAAGATTAGTCTTAAAAAAGACTGATTGTACGAGAAAATATAAAAAAAGTAAAACACAATCACCAATAAATAACAGCAAAATGGACACGACGCTACTGACTGATAACTGAATGCTCGGTCGGTAAACGTCAAAAATTACTAAAAATTGATCTTATTTTTATTCCGTGGAAGGTAGTTTCGACTACAATGCGAACTTTGTTTGGTCACGTGAGCTTCAGTTAATTTTGCTCACAGTGTATAACTATGATTAGGCAATAATTTTGTATTTTTTGTTGTTGAAAACTCGCTAGTTCACGAATAGTTTTATAATTAATAAAGTAAAATGTTACTGTATATATTACATCATATGCAATTGTATTGGTGTATATATTTTGTACAAAAATACAATAAGAAATTATTGCATGGTCATAGTTATATAATAACTAAGCGACTGTAGACTCGCTTGCCATCGAGAAAAGTGGGCGGTGCCTTGCAACAAATGTGAATTGTAAGAAATGAGAATTGCAACAAATGAGAATTGTAATAAATGAGAATTGCAACGTGAGAGACGCACTCGTCCTAGAAACGCAAGAGAGTTTAAATCGAGAATCAAATTAATCGGAGATTAGTTGATTCTCGGTTTAAACCTCGACTGAGAAACCGGGCATAAGCAACTTCCTAGCAATTTGATTTATATAATTGTGTGACATGTCAATAAAAGTGAGATGATGTTGTGACGCACTTTCTTTCTTTCTTACTTTGCTCGGTTTTTCTCGGGCGCCAATCAGACAATCAACTCTGCTCTAGTCCCCTGACTACTGAGTTGGCCTCGGAAACTCAGTGGAGTGGTCAGGAAAATCCAGGGGTCGGCGCAAATAAACACACAGTTCTCCTTCTCGATGGTTGTAACAGTTTATTAACAGAACTTACTTTATTGCGTTATTACGAGTATTGTTGTTACATTTGATCATTTACAAAATATGGACATACACAAATTTATATACAACAGTGGGGTTGGTCGACGCCCAGTACGCTTCAGCGGACGGTCTGGGGGGTCAAAGGTCGACCTTGAATGTAGTAGGGCGGCTCGGTTGACAACGGGGGTTGGTGCAGCCCGTGACACACCGTGTCTCCAATGGTAAAACGCTGAATATGGAATGTTTCCAATCGGTGATTTCTTGGTTCGGTCGTCGGCGAAGAGTGGCTGTAGGCCTGGACACGTTGGCCTCCAACGTAGACGTAGTATTTTAGTGCTTGGTACCGTATGCCTGAGGAATCAGGAAGGTGTAGGATGGCTAGCGACACACCGTCGTTTGCCAGAAGAGTAGTAAAGAACAGCTTTTGAGTACCACTGAGCAACCCGTGACAACACCGTGCCACTCAGACAGTACAGAGACAGAAAGCACCACTGAAATAACACCGTGTTATTCTGATGGCAAGAGTTTGAGTACCACTGAGCAACCCGTGACAACACCGTGCCACTCAGACAGTACAGAGAAAGGAAGGGGGGTTGAGCAAGGGCCGGCTCTAGGCACCAGTTAGGACAGACTCTACCTGGGCTAGTGGCGAACACTCACTGAATAAACACTGCCGATGCTCCGTCTTTTATACCCCCCTTGGGCTTGTTTGTTTGGCAATTGTTTTACAATCGTGTGATTCTATTGGCCGGCTAGGCAACCGTTTGTTTGTTTTTGACAGTTGCTAAGCAACCGGCTACCGTGTGTTTGTACTGGCTGGCTAGACAACTGCATTTGTTTTGAGACAAAGGACGAACGAAACGACACACTGGATCTAGATAACCGTGACGTCACACGGTACCTCTCCGCACAGTTCGGTGTTGTTGGCAGGCGGCTGGGCGGGAAAACAAAATGCTATCGTGCGCTTCGTAACTTCGTTACACCTCCCCCTTCTTTTACACATGAAAATCACCATTTTCATCCTTTTCTTTCTTCACTCATCTTTGAAGGCCGGAATGGTGAACCACTGCTTGGTACCGGGTATTCGGCAGCGGTATCGTTTGTGGGCCGGAAAATTTGCGGGCCGCATGCTTGCAAGCGGGTGCGGCTCTCGCTGGCGCTTGCCTGAGAGGGGCTGGATTCCGTCAGGGTATCCAGGTGTTTTTGGTAGGATGGGGATCACCGCTGCTTCGGGAAGCGCTGGGGCTGGGGAATGGTGCAGCTCCGGGGTTGTTGGGACTTCTGGGGTCGCCGGAGAGCTTAGCCGTGGGGGTGTGTGCACCTTTTCCCGTGGGGTCCGTGGTGACCCTGGGGGAAGGGCTCTAGGTGTCCTCGGAACCTCGTGCATTTTTTGATTTCGGGGCACGTACCGTTGTTTGACCGGAATTGGTTCCCGTAAACGGATATGATGTGTCACCAGATGTGTGGGGCCTTGTAGCTGGGAAAACTTCTGTAGTTCTGACTGTAACGTGTCCTGTACAGGTCGTGGTATTCCCTTGGTGGCGTTGAATGATGCTAATGTTCCTATGTAGGTTGCGCTGCCCTCAAGTGTTCTGGTACGCGTGTTGATTAATAGCCCGCAGGTCTGTAGCATATCCATGCCCAGCAACATTCCGGTGAAGAGCCCCGGTAATCGCATAAACGTACTTGTGCACCGGGTGTCCTGTATGATGCATGGTACGGTGAATGCTTCATGGATTACGCAGGTGTGTCCATTTGCTAACTGTGCCCTGGAATATGGTGGTGGTGTGGGCTGATATCCGTCTGTCTTCCATTCTTCTGCAGTTCTTTCGTCTATATAGGATTTAGCCGATCCAGTGTCCACCAGTGCACGATATTTTCGATTTCCCACACGTACTTCTCCGTATATGCGGTTGTCGGCTGCGTCTGGTGGTTCAGTGAGGGCTAGTAGTGTTGGTAGTGGTGCCGGTGTGTGTGTCTGGTAATTTGGTACTTCAGTAGGGGTAGCGGAATTTTTCTTTGCTTCTACTAGTTGGGGCTGGACGGCTCCCCACTTCCGGCAGCCCTGGGTCCGTTTCCCTGCTTTGGTGGGCAACTGCAATTCTTTGTCAAAATTCCCGCCTTGCCACACCGAAAGCAATATATTTGCGGAGTGTTTTTACACTCAGTGCGAAAATGTCCTTCTTTACCGCACCTCCAACAGACCCGACCCTGGTCACATTGTCTGTTACCTTTGGCTGGTTGATTCGTAGTTGTTGTAGCGGCTACCCTGGTTGGCTTCTGCTGTTGAAGTTCAGCATGCAGACTTTCATATTCTTCTATTTGTGTTACAAGACCTCGTACATCCGAGAAGTCCGTCCGCTTGATATATCGGCGGTATTCTGGCAGTAAATTGATATATAAACGGTAGAGAGCTTGCTCTGTACCCAGGCCTCCATGACGTCGTATGAGTGTCTGTAGCTCCACCAGGTAAGTACGCCCCTTTTCTCCAGTCTTCTGTCTTCGCCGACTGATTTCTTCCTCAAGGCGCAGGTCGTAGTCCGGGGGCAAGTAAAATTGCTTGAAATCCACCAGGAAGTCATCCCAAGACTTCCACATGAATTTGTTACTTCGGTACCACAAGATTGCTGACTTTCGTAGCATCTCTGGTAGCGCAGACAGTAGTTGGTCACCCGTGAGTCCATAACTGACTCGTAGCTCTTCCAACCTCTCGAGGAAGAGCACGGCGTCTCCATATCCATCAAAATAATTGTTCCACTTCCGCACAATGTCGCAAACATGCTTGCCTGACGGAACTGTGGATTCGTCACTCTTTGATGATATTAACTGACCTGGTGCACTCTGTTCTGTTATTCTCCGGCCATCTCTGAGGAAGGCCACCAACTGCTGGCGTAGCTGTTGTACGGTACCTTCTGGTATTAGTCTAAATTTGTGTATTTCTTCAAGTAGTTCTGGCTTTCGTAGCTGATATACCCAGCTCGTGCGAACGTCGGTCGTGTTCTGGCTTTCGACCGTGGTCTCGTCGTCACTGTTACTCATGACTGTGTGTTTTTGCTGAGGGTCCCTGTTCGGGCGCCAAATTGTGACGCACTTTCTTTCTTTCTTACTTTGCTCGGTTTTTCTCGGGCGCCAATCAGACAATCAACTCTGCTCTAGTCCCCTGACTACAGAGTTGGCCTCGGAAACTCAGTGGAGTGGTCAGGAAAATCCAGGGGTCGGCGCAAATAAACACACAGTTCTCCTTCTCGATGGTTGTAACAGTTTATTAACAGAACTTACTTTATTGCGTTATTACGAGTATTGTTGTTACATTTGATCATTTACAAAATATGGACATACACAAATTTATATACAACAGTGGGGTTGGTCGACGCCCAGTACGCTTCAGCGGACGGTCTGGGGGGTCAAAGGTCGACCTTGAATGTAGTAGGGCGGCTCGGTTGACAACGGGGGTTGGTGCAGCCCGTGACACACCGTGTCTCCAATGGTAAAACGCTGAATATGGAATGTTTCCAATCGGTGATTTCTTGGTTCGGTCGTCGGCGAAGAGTGGCTGTAGGCCTGGACACGTTGGCCTCCAACGTAGACGTAGTATTTTAGTGCTTGGTACCGTATGCCTGAGGAATCAGGAAGGTGTAGGATGGCTAGCGACACACCGTCGTTTGCCAGAAGAGTAGTAAAGAACAGCTTTTGAGTACCACTGAGCAACCCGTGACAACACCGTGCCACTCAGACAGTACAGAGACAGAAAGCACCACTGAAATAACACCGTGTTATTCTGATGGCAAGAGTTTGAGTACCACTGAGCAACCCGTGACAACACCGTGCCACTCAGACAGTACAGAGAAAGGAAGGGGGGTTGAGCAAGGGCCGGCTCTAGGCACCAGTTAGGACAGACTCTACCTGGGCTAGTGGCGAACACTCACTGAATAAACACTGCCGATGCTCCGTCTTTTATACCCCCCTTGGGCTTGTTTGTTTGGCAATTGTTTTACAATCGTGTGATTCTATTGGCCGGCTAGGCAACCGTTTGTTTGTTTTTGACAGTTGCTAAGCAACCGGCTACCGTGTGTTTGTACTGGCTGGCTAGACAACTGCATTTGTTTTGAGACAAAGGACGAACGAAACGACACACTGGATCTAGATAACCGTGACGTCACACGGTACCTCTCCGCACAGTTCGGTGTTGTTGGCAGGCGGCTGGGCGGGAAAACAAAATGCTATCGTGCGCTTCGTAACTTCGTTACAATGTAGTTTCGAAAGTGTACCAGCATCTACATGACTAATCTGACAATATGGAAGCCGTATACCCATATCACATGTAGTAGTTTGACTGCTAAGATTTCGAAATGTATTGTACGGTAACTGTTTAAGCGGTTGTCCCCGTAAGTTAATATATGATATGTTCTGAGAAACAGGCGGTATGAAATCTATATGATGTAAGGTTTTTATAAGCTTTTATTTAGTTTCACTTGTGAGTCAGTCTGTCTGTCTGTCTGACGGAGAGATTGAACAAAAGAAGATCAATGCATGTATTAGTATATACTAGATATAAAGTTTTCGGTGAATAGTCGGCTTAGCAGCGGTAACAACAGAAATACGACGTTTTTTTGACAGTTGTGTCTCGCATTTGGAATGTGCAACAACGATTTATATATTAATAAAATAAAATTGGTTTCAATAAAAGTGATTTACTATAATTATACCTGTTTATGTCAGTGTATAACATTAGTATTAATTAGTGTAATTCCTTATCTCATTGCAAAGAATGTGTGAAGTTCTGCGATGTAATAAGATTGCTTTGCTATGACCATTAACAAAGCACAGAGCCAGTCCATAAAATATTCCGATCTTCGTGGCGTTAAAAATGGTAAGCGAAAATAAACTTATCGACCAATTTAAGAACATTTCGTCATTTTCACATTTATTGAAAGTGTATCTATTTGCCGAATATCAAAACAGTAAATCAACTTCAATTTTATTCCGATTATACACTTACCACAGACTAAAAATAATAAAATAAAATCAATAAAAAAAATTATTTTTAAAAATAAACTTTTATTAAATTGCACTAAAAAGAAAAAGCCAATAAATAAAAGGGTAGGGCGTAAATGTTCTAATGTCCGATTTATATGAACATTAAGAAAATTTAGATATAAATTAAGTTGTCTCTCTGTTCCCATAAAACCAGCCAAAATATCGTCAACATATCTTTTCCAAAACATTATGTGATTGTGGGATAATGTATTATTTAGAATTTTATTTTCCAAATTATTCATAAAAATTTCTGCTAATAATGGGCTTAAAGGACATCCCATTGCTAAACCTGAATTTTGTTGATAAAATTTATTATCAAATTAGAAATAATTTTTACATAAACAAAAATTTAACATAGATAAAATATCATATGACAAGTACTGTTTACATTAGAATTAATTAATAGATTTTTAACAAACAATATACATTCATGAATGCTGTTTCAATTTCTGATATTAAAATTTCTTTATATTTAGGATTGTTATTGAAAGGGGTGTATTTAATACCTTTATTTAACAATTATTTGCAAGAATATTGATAATTCAATGGTAATAGTTGTATTGTGTCAGCAAATTCTAAAATTAACAGCAATCTGACAGTTTTAAATTTCATTAATTCAATTACCTACTGTTTCATTTGTGACAATCACATGTTTAGATACAGACACAGCAATGCTTGATCCTTACATAATTTCCCAATGTTAATTTTCCTATGTATGGTAGTCGCTGGGACACACTGTATAGATTATAGCTCGAAATGTTCATATTCAAGTACAATACTGGTATTATCTCATATTTTATAGTAATATTATTATCTAGCGATAATATTTGCAAACACTATGCGAGAATTTTTTAATGTTATCATTTTCTTTATTTAGTGTGAAACTTAAATAGTCTAGGACTTGTGTTTCGATAGTATTTAAAAGCGTAATATGAGGTGTGCTTTAGAATTTTATTTTGTGGTGACAATATATGTGTGATTGTACGTATACGAGTATAGTTTACCTGATCTATGTGTGGTTGAAGATTATGGGGAAGTAGCTGCATTACTTAAATAAAATCAATAAAAAAATAAGCTTTTATTAAATTGCACTAAAAAGAAAAAGCCAATAAATAAAAGCGTGGGGCGTAAATGTTCATATAAATCGGACATTAGAACATTTACGCCCTACCCTTTTATTTATTGGCTTTTTCTTTTTAGTGCAATTTAATAAAAGTTTTTACACGTCCGGGAGTAGAAGTCGGTTTCTATGGCGTCAAACGCGGGACAGAAATGAAGCATTTACTCCCTAGGGACGAAAACACTTTTCATAAGGGAGTTTTTATTATAACAAAGGTTTTTGTAAATAAATGTGTGTTGTCATGGTACGCGTTGCATGGAAACATTTCCAAAGGCTTCTAAATATTGTAATTTCGTTCCGATTTATTATAATTTATTATTTATGAAATTAAGTGTTTCTACTCCCAAACGTGGAAAAAATAGTATATACACCTCGGGAGAGACCACCATTTTTCCCTCGATGTATTTGTAGCCCTCTGGCTTCGCCCTCGGGCTTCAAACTACACCTCAGGAAAAATAAGTGGTTTCTCTCCCTTGGTGTATAATGTACTATTATTTTTAAAAATAATTTTTTTTATTGATTTTATTTTATTATTTTTAGTCTGTGGTAAGTGTATAATCGAATTAAAATTAAAGTTGATTTACTGTTTTGATATTCGGCAAATAGATACACTTTCAATAAATGTGAAAATGACGAAATGTTCTTAAATTGGTCGATAAGTTTATTTTCGCTTACCATTTTTAACGCCACGAAGATCGGAATATTTTATGGACTGGCCCTGTGCTTTGTTAATGGTCATAGCAAAGCAATCTTATTACATCGCAGAACTTCACACATTCTTTGCAATGAGATAAGGAATTACACTAATTAATACTAATGTTATACACTGACATAAACAGGTATAATTATAATAAATCACTTTTATTGAAACCAATTTTATTTTATTAATATATAAATCGTTGTTGCACATTCCAAATGCGAGACACAACTGTCAAAAAAACGTCGTATTTCTGTTGTTACCGCTGCTAAGCCGACTATTCACCGAAAACTTTATATCTAGTATATACTAATACATGCATTGATCTTCTTTTGTTCAATCTCTCCGTCAGACAGACAGACAGACTGACTCAGATGTGAAACTGAATAAAAGCTTATAAAAACCTTACATCATATAGATTTCATACCGCCTGTTTCTCAGAACATATCATATATTAACTTACGGGGACAACCGCTTAAACAGTTACCGTACAATACATTTCGAAATCTTAGCAGTCAAACTACTACATGTGATATGGGTATACGGCTTCCATATTGTCAGATTAGTCATGTAGATGCTGGTACACTTTCGAAACTACATCATCTCACTTTTATTGACATGTCACACAATTATATAAATCAAATTGCTAGGAAGTTGCTTATGCCCGGTTTCTCAGTCGAGGTTTAAACCGAGAATCAACTAATCTCCGATTAATTTGATTCTCGATTTAAACTCTCTTGCGTTTCTAGGACGAGTGCGTCTCTCACGTTGCAATTCTCATTTATTACAATTCTCATTTGTTGCAATTCTCATTTGTTACAATTCACATTTGTTGCAAGGCACCGCCCACTTTTCTCGATGGCAAGCGAGTCTACAGTCGCTTAGTTATTATATAACTATGACCATGCAATAATTTCTTATTGTATTTTTGTACAAAATATATACACCAATACAATTGCATATGATGTAATACATACAGTAACATTTTACTTTATTAATTATAAAACTATTCGTGAACTAGCGAGTTTTCAACAACAAAAAATACAAAATTATTGCCTAATCATAGTTATATAATAACTGGGCGACTGTAAACTCGCTTGACATCGAGAAAAGTGGGCGGTGCCTTGCAACAAATGAGAATTGTAACAAATGAGAAATTGTAACAAATGAGAAATTGTAACAAATGAGAAATTGTAACAAATGAGAATTGTAACAAATGAGAATTGCAGCGTAAGAGACGCTTCGTAATTCTACAGTGCTTTGTAAATAATTCTAAAGTAATTTGACTGCAAAGTGTCAGAGCAGAAAATTATAAACTATCCTGAACTAAATTATCATTTTGGTTTTTGTAAGTATTAATATAATATTAATGTTGTTTATTATTTATAATATCTAAATACCATGTAATATTTGTTGTTGTATTCTTCCATTATAAAATATCAATTCAAAACATCAGGGAGAGTTTCTTTTTTTAATATCTAGGTTATTTTGTATATATTCAAGAGATTCTTGCGGGATTTGATAACACGTTTTCAGATTCTGGTATCTGCAGTATTATCAGAGGTTGAGTCGCTGTCAAATGACTGGTATTAATCATAGGATCAGGAAGATGAGGAATCCATACTGCGGAAAAGGATATTGCATTTATTTTTGATATACAGTAAAGTTATACACAAGGAAAAAAAAATGTATCAATCTGTTTCATTTGGAGGTTATATTCGTATACTCAAAATATTCAATAATGTGATAAACATATAATTAAAATTGTAATTATGGTATGAATATAATGTAATAATTATGAATTATTTATTTGGAGTGGGGATACATTGTAAAAAATTAGAATTGCAACAAATGAGAAATTGTAACAAATGAGTATTGTAACAGGTGAGAATTGCGGGTGAGGCTTATAAATCCGACATCGCGTAACTCCGCCCCGGATCTGACGTCACTAATACGTCAAAAACCGCAGTCACACCAGCGAAGGAAAATAGTTGAACATTTTCATTTTTGTTTCATGACATGTGTAGTTAAAATAAGATTCTAAGATCTGCAGTGATATACGTAGAAGTTATTAGGTTGTATGAAATTAATTAAAATATTTAATAGCACTTTATTCTTTATTAAGGTTCAATAGTCGGAATTTGGACAGGAAAGTCAGAAATAAAAACACTTTCAGACGTTAAGCTGACGTTTCGGTATATTTGATACCATCTTCAGACCTAAAATAACAGGTATCTTTAGCTCTGAAGATGGTATCAAATATACCGAAACGTCATCTTAACGTCTGAAAGTGTTTTTATTTCTGACTTTCCTGTCCAAATTCCGACTATTGAACCTTAATACATTGACTGTGGACACGATTAACAACAATTTAATCTTTATGTGAAATTATGACCTTCTCAAATGATGACGTTTGTGCAAGCTGTCATTTAAGTTAACCTATTTGTTCTGTTATGCATTTTATAAATCTTACTAAATGTTTCTATCAGAAAATACTAATATCATGAAGATTTCATATAAAATATGTTAAGGATTGGATTATTAATCTATGGAGAGTATAGAAATAAGCATATGCCTTGGTGCAGAAAAGAAAAGAAGCAGAAATACAATCCCAAGAGAATACACAATTCAAGTCACAATAAGTATGAAATAATAAGAACTTTATAAATTCCAGGATACCTGTAGAATAAGAAACAGGAACCTATTAATGCAATAGCCCGTTTCAGATGAGGAAACAAGGAAAGAGCGAAAAAATTCTGGCAATATACAGAAGAACGGAGATGCAGAATATGATGTGAAACTGAGGAGGAGACGGTAGAACATATTGTGGCGGTCTGTTCACAACCAGAAAGAAAGGAGGTACAACTACGTAGATCCGAAGTGCTAGAGAACACTGGAAGGGAACTACAGTGGATTCTGCAAACCAAGAAGAAATGGCGAAAATGTTAATAAATATTTATCATAAGTTCAAAAAGAAATTGCATGAGAGTTGGCCACGGGTCTATGTTTCTATATGGAAACAATAATTTCATGCTAAGGTTTCATGTAAAATATGTTAAGAATTGTGTTATTGTTCTATTAATTTATATAAGAATCTTTTGTTAATTATAGCAATATATCCATATTCTTTTCTTGCGAATTACTATGACAATAAAGACTGGAAAGGCAATATAAATAAATGTGATTGTAACTATTCAACGCATTAATTAGATTTTATTGTAAATCATACATCACGAACTTATTGCCTGTTAGCAGCTATCGGAATGATGAAATAATGATCCATTTATGTAACTAGGAATGTATATAATATTTGTCAATGTTTTTCATTCTGCTTCTAATCAATGTGATGCAGTGAACATTTTAATATTAACATTACTTCTTACAATTATTACATGATAGTAACAAAGTAAATTCAAAATACGCCACTTGTAGACACTGTATGTAATATTTTGACAATTGATGTGATGTCGGAATTATGACCCACTTGTGATTTTCATATTATACGAAAGAATTATCAATGTTTTGGTTTTATTTTCGAATAAACATGAATCAGTTTGCTTTCACACCTTTTTCTAAACATATATTTAAAAAAAAAACATATTTATGTAGAAACAGTGCAAGGATATGTACAATACTGGATAGTCCATCACTGTAATTATTGTCAAATACGATTTGTTAACACATTTTATAAGAAAACTATATTAATTATCCCAAAGTGAGGCACATCAGTATTTAGCTAAAAGTTATATGTATCGAGATTAATAATTACAAAGGCGATATCTGTACGAATACAAAAGTTATATGATTATAAACAACCAATGATTCACTTATGCATATTTTTTACTAATTAATTAGAATTATACCCTTATAATAGTATTATTTTATTAGTACAATATGTTCACCATATTACAGCTTACAATTTAATAAAGATCGCATGTTTATATCTATTTTTAAATAAAAGTTATAACAATTTATGTTATTTCAATTGAAATTTAAGACGTATCTCACATCCATATGCAGCAAGACTCATTTTTGATCAAGAATTGTTAATATTCAATGGAAATTTAGCAATAATATAGTTATTTAATGCATCAGATTGTTCAGCCGGCCAGGTTTTTTGCAAGGACGTTTAAGAGAATGGACGGGTCATGCAGGCTCTTTTACTGAAAATGAAAGAGAGAGTGCGATAGACTTATGCAAGATCCATTTTGTCTGTCTTTATTTTTACCTGATGCTTCTGCGTCTGCGTAATAAGTGGTCTTCAATCAGCTGTTGTATTTAATGAAATATTTATTTTGAAAAATATATTTATCTAACTTAAAATGTAAGATTAAGTGCATTATTATTGTTAATCTTGTATTATTACAATTTATCCATATTTTTAATTTACATTCGAATCAATTTTGTATACAAGTTTAATTGATAAAAACATTTAGGTACCGCATGGCGATAGTGGCAACGGCAAACACAACACGTGATCCGTTGCAGTTTCCTGGCTTTACATGACCACGTGGTGTACTACTCATGCGCATAAGTAAGAAATAAAAATTACGTGCTCCACTACGCATGCGCACTAGTATGGAATAAAATTAGACATAGAATTTACAGTCTTTCCATAAATCCATCTCGCTCTCTCTTTCGCTTTCACTTTGATGCAAGTCTTTTATATTGACATGTCTCGTCCATTCCCTTAAACGGCCTTGGTTTTTTGCAGTTACAATATTCAGTCAAAGTATCATTTACAATCGGATAAATATACAGATGATTGGAGTTTTTACTCCATACGTACATGTATGTTTATCGTAATAGCTACATATTAATTATATATTGAAAAACATAACATATTCTATTTATTCAATTGTTGTACTATAGAATATGAAGGTGATTTTAAACAAAATATAGGGAAACTGTGGAAGGGCTTCTTGCGAGCAGTAAATTGTATTGTCCAACCATTGGTTGTTTATAATCATATAACTTTTGTATTCGTACAGATATCGCCTTTGTAATTATTAATCTCGAAACATATAACTTTTAGCTAAATATTGATGTGTATCACTTTGGGATAATCAACATAGTTTTCTTATAAAATGTGTTAACAAATCGTTTTTGACTATAATTACGATGATGGACTATCCAGAACGTACATAACCTTGCACTGTTTCTATTTAAATATGTTTTTTTTTAACTATATGTTTAGAAAAGGGTGTGAAAGCAAACTGATTCATGTCTATTACAAAATAATACCAAAACATTAATAATTCTTTCGTAAAATATGAAAATCACAAGTGGGTCATAATTCCGACATCACGTCAAGTGGGAAAATGATAAACAGATGGCGCATTTTGAATTCCTCATGACGAAAATTTTTATTTTACTTGTAAGAGACAAGAAATTAGTGTTAGACAATCTACTAGAACATATTTATTACAAAATAAAGCCAAAACATTGATAATTCTGTCATATAATATGAAAATCACAAGTGGGTCATAAATTCCGACATCACGTCAATTCGGAAAATGATTAACAGATGGCGCATTTTGAATTCCCCATGAAGAAAATTTTTATTTTACTTGTAAGAATGAACGAATTAATGTTACACAATCAACTATAACTAGAACATATTTATTACAACCTAAAACAAAAACATTTCAAATATTAACCCGGAAGTAATTTATTCTATGATACACGCTTATATATAGCCTTATGTATGCCAAATTACTAATTGTAATATAGCTTAATTTGAAGAAATTTCAATAACAGAACTGCAAGATATTTAAACATTGATAATTATACCGTAATTATGGTTGTTAACAAATGC